>PVLD010016501.1:0-44791 GCA_004027595.1 Dinomys branickii | reverse complement strand
ACTATTAATCTAATATCCCGTCTTCGATTATTGCTTAGCATTAAGTGATATAATACAATAGTAGAACCATGTTAGCCCTCCTGCACATATGTATATTCATGTATATTCCTCTATACATACATACATACATTTTTGTCTTTTTCTTTTCTCCTTTCCTTCGTCCCATCCGTTCTCTGTTTTTGAACAGATTTCCTTCATGTCCAGTCATATAATTTACAATTATGAAATTAAATATTTAAATAGAATTCTAATTAAGGCAACTAAGAAAATTTAAGAATCTAAGTCAGCAAGTATTCATTTTCAAGCTAAAATTTTGACAAGAAATAAAAGTTTCACAGGCTATACTTTGAGACATAGAACGTGTCTCCTCGACCAGAAGACAGGTTTCAGAGGTGAGGATGTCAGTGGTTTTATGAGGTAGTTCTTCTCTGGGGGCTGGTAGTAGGAAGGAAGATCTAAACAATTACAGCTGTTAATTTCCATCATTCTAGTCACTTGGAAAATATCATTATTTTCTCCAAAAACTCCCAGATCAGTGTATCAGCCAAAGTGGACGTAAGTTTCTGAGAAAACTTTTCACCATACTGGTGACATCAGTGACGTCATATCAGTGACATGAAGGCCAAAGAAGAAAGATATGAGAAAACTCTGGGAGGAAATGAAAAAGTACAGTATCAGAGACGTCTCACCGCTGACAACAGCTTAACACAAAACACTTCCTTTTGACTTCAGCTTATTAGAACAATACAAAACACAATGGTTGGTTCAGAAAACCAATTAAAGTAATGTTTTTGAGTTCAATTAAGATTTAGAGCTCAAATTTGCTGTATAAATGGAAAATTTTTGTTTCTTTGGCATTATAACAAAACACAGAAAGGAGAATATGAAGTGAATATTAAAATAGAATCCAACAAATATGGGGGCCTATATCGTAGAACAACTTTGTGTGAAATTTGATGCGCTAAAATTTATGAGAAAATTTCCAGCAGACCTCTTGCCCAGTAAGGCCCATGCCTAAAGCTCCACCCGGGGAAACTTTCCACAGAAAAGAGCCTGGCCTCGGGACACCATTAGAGTGGCAGCACCTGAGAGACTATCCCGCAGGGAGGTAGCCCAGCTTGGCGGTGCCACTGGAGCAGCCTTTCCAGTGAACCTCTTGCCAGTTAAGGCCCGTGCTAGTGCTCTGCCAGGTAAGACATCTGTCTTGGTTACTTTTTTCTCATTGCTGAGACAAAATACCCAACACCCAAAATAAAGGAAGGAAAGGTTTATTTAGCTTACAGTTCGTGGAAGTCTCAGTCCATACTTGGCCGGTTCTAAGGCAGAGTGGCACATGGCAGAGGGCAAGCTGTTCATGGAAGCACACCACAGCAAAAGCAACCAGCAAAAAGGGAGGAATGGCTAAAAGCAGCCTCTTTTCTTCCCTTATATTGTAAACAGCCTACCCCCACCCAGGGGGCATGTAGCTCTCACAGTCTCCATGCCCTCCTCTTCCACAGGCTCAGGATGTGTACAAGGTAAGCATCCTGGCTTCCTCCTGAGTCACTCAACTAAACCTCTAGACTCCCCAAGTTGACACAATGTATCAATCATAACATTCCATGCCTTGTCAACTTGGCAATCAGACACGTTTCCTTAAACCAGTTTCCAGTTACAAAGCCATTATATTACATTACAAACAACATTTTGCCCCTATACAAATGAAAATTAAACACTTCCAACATTTAAAGGCACAAAATAAACATTACCATTCCAAAAGGTACAAACAGGGATAGAGAGCATTGGGACCAAAGCAAGTTCAAAATCCACAGGGCTAATATTGTGTCTTGAAATTCCACATCTAGCATCTGAAGCAACATGTTTTACATTGTGAGCTCCAAAGGGCTTGCATGGGTCCATCCCTATGGCACTTCTGGTGGTTACAGCCTCCATGGCTTCTCTCTTAGGCCCACTTTGCTCCCTCCTTGCAGCTTTCCTCAGCTGATCCACGTTCCTGGCTTTTCTAAAATTCTGAGGTCTCCAGTGCACCTTTTGCTTCACACTCACAGCCTCACATATTGCCCTCTCAGGGACACACTGCCTGGCCTCCCAGGCCTTCTGAAATCTGGGTGGAAGCCTCTTCAACCTCAGAACTCTTGCATTCTCCATTCACCCAAAGCTAAGGTCATGTGGATGATGCCAAGGTCCGCTGCCACCTGGAGCAGTAGCCAAACTTTCCTCTCTGTTGGCCATAGGGGTCAAGTGTCTGGGTCGTTGGGCACACTGAATCCAATGCTGAGGAACAAATTCTCTATGCCGCCTCCATTCTGGAACCTGGCATGGCCACCACCACCATTCTCAAACATGGCACTCTGCAGCTTCCTTCTCAAGGCAAGGTCTCTCACCTTTACAGTTTTGAGGCTGCAAAGGGTGGAGACTTGCTGCTTCTTGTGATACCCTCAGGCCATCTTTTCCATTCTCTTGTTCATGCTCAGCAATAGAGAGCTCTGCAGCTTTATCTTTGCAACCCACAGCTTTACTGGAGCTTCCTTTCTCGCCAAACTCACAACATTTTAAATCATTTGTCAATATAAATCTGGCTAAAAGACCCCAGCAATAGCCATACCACTACTTGGGACTATTGCCAACAATAGTCCCAACATTCGACTGCCTTGCAACTTCTTTTGCCAGATTAATCAGTTCTCTGCCACACTTAATCTCAGTCTTAGGCAAAGTCTCTGGACACAAGCAAAACGCAGACAAATTTTCTGCCAAGCCATAACATACATCATCTGGAGACCAACAGCCAGTACAGTCATTCTTCCCAACAGAAAACTTCTGAACCTGGTCTTTACTGGCAGGATTTCTATCAGCCTTCTGATCTTCCAAGCTCTGACCGGACATCTCCAAACCTTTCCAAACTCTTCCCACAAGCAGTTTCCAAAGATTCTTGAACCACATGGTCAGGTATAGTCATAGCAATGACCCCACTCCACTGGTACCAAATTCTGTCTTGGTTACATTTTTCTCATTGCTGAGACAAAATACCCAACACCCAAAATAAAGGAAGGAAAGGTTTATTTAGCTTACAGTTCGTGGAAGTCTCAGTCCATACTTGGCTGGTTCTGAGGCAGAGTGGCACATGGCAGAGGGCAAGCTGTTCACGGCAGCACACCACAGCAAAAGCAACCAGCAAAAAGGGAGGAATGGCTAAAAGCAGCATCTTTTCTTCCCTTACATTGTAAACATCCTGGGGCTGGGGATATAGCTCAGTGGAATAAGCACCTGCCTAGCAAGCGCAGGGTCCTGAGTTCGATCCCCAGTACCGCCAAAAAAAAAAAAAAAACCATTGTAAACAGCCTACCCCCACCCAAGAGGTGAGTACCTCTCACACAGTCTCCATGCCCTCCTCTCCCACAGGCTCAGGATGTGTACAAAGTAAGCATCCTGGCTTCCTCCTGAGTCACTCAGCTAAACCTCTAGAGTCCCCAAGTTGACACAATGTATCAACCATAACAGCATTACCCCACCTTTGCAGGTATACTCTGAGCCTGGTACCCCAGCAATTGTCTTGGGTTCCTGGACCCAGTGATTCATGGTCTGCTACCATCTTGGTATAAGTTTGCTACCCAGGTAAACTAGGGTCACTAGAGTCCTCTGTGAGCTGCCTGGGTAGTTTGTAGCTCAACACTTTTCATCTGACATCCAAAATGACAAGTCCAGGAAACAATGATATAGGAGAACTAGGAAGCCACATACCTGCAATTTCTGAAATGATCACATCTGAAGTAAAGAAACAACACTGTCAGGCCATAGAAGAGATTATAGCAGAAATAATCTCTCAGACAAAAAATGAAGTGAAAATAATAATGTAAGAAATGCTCCACACATATAGAGAAGAAACAGATAAGAAAAAAAGAAGAACATAGGAAACAAATAGAAACATTACATGAGCAATTTAGGAATGAATTAGAAAGCATGAAACAGACTCAAAGAGATTGCCAGAAAATAAAAACTTCCATTGAAAGCTTGCAAAACCGCTTGAATGAAGCTCAAGATAGAATTTCAGATCTTGAAGACAACAAGGCAGCTACTGATCGTGAAAGGAACTCTTAAAGTCATCAAGGATCCAGGAAAAATCAATCCAATAGCTGAAAGATGAGGCAAAAAGAAATAATATTCGAGTAATAGGAGTCAATGAAACAGCAGGAGACAACACAAATGATATAAAAAGAATATTTGTAGAAATAATAGCAGAAAATTTCCCAAGCTTAGTAAAAGATACTGAAGTGCAGTAAAATGAGGTATATAGAAGTCCAACAAGCCATAATCCAAATAAAACCACACCCAGACATATAATAGTCAAGATTCCAAATATCCATCAAAAGAACACAATATTAAAAGCTGCTAGAGAAAAGAAACAGATCACCTATAAAGGAAAGCCCATCAGAATCACAGCAGACTTCTCAACAGAAACTACAAAATCAAGAAGAGCTTGAAGCAAGGTATTGCAGATTCTGAAACAGAACAGCTTCCAACCTAGATTGATGTATCCTACAAAACTATCCTTCACATTCAATGGAGAAATAAAATATTTCCACAACAAAGAACTGAAGAACTTCATGAGTGCCAAACCAACACTATAAAAAGTACTAAAAGATATTCTAGACAGAGAAAAAAGAGACCATAATCTCAAGAACAATAGAAAGGAACCCTTAAGCAGAACAAGCAAGTAAACAGATAGCAAAAGTAGGAAAGCAACAAGTAAATAGCATGACAAGAATAAGCCAACAAACAACAGTGATAACCATTAATGTAAATGGCCTCAATTCACCAGTCAAAAGAAGCAGATTGGCAGAGTGGATTAAGAAACAAAATCCAACGATATGCTGTATACAGAAAACACATTTTACTCAAAAAGAAATCCACAAACTGAAAGCTAAAGGATGGAAAACAATTCTCCAGGCAACAGGTTCCCAGAGAAAAGCATGGGTAGCTATTATGTTTGCAGACAGTGTAAACTTCAAACCGAAAACAATCAAGGGAGATATAGAAGACCACTACATACTAGTTAGGTGAAAGCTGCAAGAGGAAGACATAACAATCCTAAACATTTATGCACCAAACAGTGGAGCACCAAACTTTATAAGACAAATCTTAACAGACACGAAAAATCAAATAATTAATAACACTATTGTAATAGGGGACCTAAACACCCCTTAGACACAAAGAGACAGGACAACTGGACAAAAATTCAGCGAAGAAATAACAGACCTGAACCATAGGTGCGAACAAATGGATTTAGTAGATGTATACAGAGTGTTCCACCCTACATCAGAATACACATTTTTCTCAGCTGCACATTCGTCTTTCTCTAAAATAGACCACATTCTAGCCCATAGAGCATACCCACCTAAACGCCAAAGAATTGATATTATCCCATGCATATTATTGACCACAGTGCAAACAAATTGGAAATTAATGACAAAAGGAACTCCAAAAATGCAATAAAGACTTGGAAATTAGACAACAACCTCCTGAATAATCAATGTGTCACACAAGAAATTAAAGAAGAAATTTAAAAAATACCTACAAAGAAATGAAAATGTAAATACAACCTACCGGAATCTGTGGGATGCAATGAAAGCAGTCCTCAGAGAGAAATTTATAGTGATGAACTCACATATAAAGAAAACAGAAAGACAGCACATAAATAGCCTAATTCTACACCTCAAACTTTTAGAAAAAGAAGAACAAGCCAAAACAAAACCACAAAGAAGGGAGACTATAAAACTCAGGGCAGAAATTAATGCAATTGAGATGAAGAAAACACTACAAAAAATAAGTGAATCAAAGAATTGATTTTTTGAAAGAATAAATAAAATTGATAACCCCCTAGCCAATCTTATCAAAAAAAGAAAGGAAAGAACTCAAATTCATGCAATAAGGAATGAAAAGGATGACTCTACAATTCCCACAGAAATTCAAAAGATCATTAATACCTACTTTGAAAATCTTTACTCCCATAGGATAGAAAACTCAGAAGAAATGGACAAATTACTAGAAATGTACGAATTACCAAAATTGAATCAGGAAGGTACAAAAATCCTGAACAAGCCAATATCAATTAATGAGATTGAGAATGTCATTAAAATCATACTGACAAAGAAAAGCCCAGCCCCTGATTGGTTCACAGCAGAATTCTATGAAACATTTAGAGGAGATTTAATGCCAACGCTCCAAACTCTTCAATGAAATTGAAAATAAAGCAATTCTCCCTAACTCATTTCTGGAGTGTTATACTGATACCAAGTATTATACTGATACCAAAACCAGAGGAGGACCCAACCAAGAAAGAGAACTATAGGCCAAACTCCATAATGCACAGAGATACAAAGATACTCAATAAAATCCTAGCAAATAGACTGCAGCGAATCATAAGGAAAATTATTCACCATGACCAGGTTGGATTTATTCCAGGAATGCAGGGATGGTTCAATATTTGCAAATCAAATAATGTAATGCATCACATCAATAAAGCCCAAGGCCAAAACCACATGATCATCTCCTAGATGTGGAAAAAGCTTTTGATAAAGTCCAATAGACATTCATGTTAAAAACCCTAGAAAAAATAGGAATAGATGGCCTTTACCTCAATCTTATCAAAGCCATCTATGACAAACCAAGAGCCAACATCATACTAAGTGGACAAAAACAGAAAGCTTTCACTTTAAAGTCAGGAACAAGACAAGGATGTCCACTGTCACCACTCTTATTCAACATAATTCTGAAACCATTAGCCAGAGCAATTAGACAAGAGAGAGAAATAAAAGGAAGAAGGATAGGAAAGGAAGAAGTAAAACTATCACTATTTCCAGATGACTTGATACTTTACATGGAAGACCCCAAAAACTCCATAAGAAGACTCCTGGAATTAATTGACAACTTCAGCAGAGGAGCTGGATACAAAGTCAACACCCAAAAATCAATAGCATTCCTATACACAAACAACAAACAGACCGAGAGCGAAATTAAGGAAACCATACTTTTTACAATAGCATCCAAGAAACTGAAATATTTAGGAATCAATCTAACAAAAGATGTAAGAGATTTATTCAATGAAAACTGCAGTACTCTGGAAAAAGAGATCAATGAGCATTTCAGTAAATGGAAAAACATTTCCTGCTCATGGTTAGGAAGAGCCAACATTGTGAGAATGGCCATACTACCAAAATTGTTGTACAGATTCGATGCAATTCCCATTAAACTAGCATTAGCATACATCACAGAACTAGAGAAAACATGCCTTAAATTCATGTGGAACCAGAAGAGACCCAGAATAGCAAAAGCAATCCTGGGCAACAAGGACAAGTGAGGTGGAATCACAATCCCTGACCTGAAATTATACTACAAAGCTACTGTGATAAAATCAACCTGGTACTGGCTAAAAAACAGACCTGGGGATCAATAGAACAGACTGGAAGATGCAGCCACAACCACAAACACACTTAGCCACCTAATATTTGACAAACGAGCCAATTGGCTTGCCTCTTGCTGAAGACTGAAAATAGACCCAAGTCTATCACCATGCACCAAACTCAAGTCAAAATGGATCACAGATCTCAATATTAAAACAGAAACTCTAAATGCATTGGAAGAGAAATTAGGCAAAAATCTTGAAGACATAGGAGTAGGCAAAGAGTTCATGAACAAAAATCAAACTGCAAGGGAAACACTTCAAAGAATCAATAACTGGGACCTCATCTTACTGAAAAGTTTTTGCTCTTCTAAAGAAATCACCAGCAAAGTAAAAATCAAGCCCACAAATTGGGGAAAAAATCCTAGCTGACTGTCTCTTGGAGAAAGATCTTCTATCTAGAACATACAAAGAATTAAAAAACATGAACATCCAAATTCAAAGACCCAATCCAGAAATGGGCATCTGAGATGAATACACACTTCTCAGATAAAGAAATATAAATGGCAAATAAATATGAGAAAATGTTCTACATCTTTAGTCATTCGAGAAATGCAAATAAAAACAACATTGAGATTTCATCGCACCCCAGTAAGATTGGCCAGCATTAAGAAATCATCCAATAACAAATGCTTGTGAGGCTGTGGAGAAATAGGAACACTTCTCAGTGCTGGTGGGAATGCAGACTGGTGAAACCACTGTGGAGAGTGGTTTGCATATTCCTCAGCAAACTAGGTCTAGAGGTTTCATTCAAACCAGCTATTTCCCTTCTGGGTATTTTCCCAGAAGATCTGAAAACATCATATCATCGCGGTATATGTGCACTCATGTTCATAGCAGTGCAATTTTTAATAGCCAAAATGTGGAAGCAACCCAAACATCCATCCACAGGGGACTGGATAAAAAACTGTAGCATTTTATAGAAATATATAAATCTATAAAGAAAGACAAATTTGAGGCTTTTATAGACAAATGGTCAGTTAGACACCATACTCATAAGTGAAATAAATCAGAGGTACATATGCAAACAATGTATTGTATTACTAGGGTAAAAACCTGAAAGTGGGAATATAAATTAGGAGGTATGAAGAGAATCTGCTCAAAAGTAAAGAGCAAATGGGATGAGGGAAGGAGAAAAAGAAGAAAGAGACAAATATGTATGTATATATGTATGTATATGCAGGTTGGCTAATATGGTTCTACTATTGACTTATGTCACTTTATGGTAAGGAACAGTTAATGATTGGTTATTTGATCAAGATTGTATGTCTTTATGTGTTTTCCTTAGCATACACTTCAAAGTAATCAATATATAATACAACAAGCATTGTTAATTTCCAGTCACTTTGTCTATAATTCAATTTTTATTGTATTGTCCTTGTGCTGCTTTGTGTCTCTTTGTTAATGTTTTCCTTTTTTACTTTAAAAAAATAAAATTTATTAGAAGAAAATGTATATATGGGCAAACCAGCGCTGTTCAGGAAAGTAAATTATGAAGTACATTATCTGATCATGAAGGTCAAAAAAGTGAGTGTTGTATGTTGTATATGTAACCAGAAATAAGGGAGAATCACTTTCTTTATTTTTGTCTTTTTGAGACAAGGTCTCACTATGCAGTTCAGCCTGGCTTTGAGCTCACTTTGTAGCTCAGGCTGGTCTAGAACTTGGGACAATCCTACCTCATACTCCCCAGTACTGGGATTATAGGCATGTGCCTCCACACCCAGCTGGGAGAATTACTTCTGAGATGTAGTGGAAGATCATAAGGAGCAAATGGGATATACTCCAGTTTCTGTAAGATTGCTCAATGGCTAAAAACCAATAAAGGTGTAAATACTTTTGAAACTGGAAAATACATTAGATATTTGAAGAAATATTAATCCATCATGTCTCTTATAACTTTCTCTCTGGAAAGGAATTAGGGGTATTTAACCCAGCTAGTCTGGGTTCACAGATCACATGCTGTCTTAGTCACTTGTTCATCAGTGAGACTCAAGACCCATCACCCACCACTTAAAGGAGAACGGGTTTATTTAGTTCCTGCCTGTTATTACACTCCTAGATTGTTCCTGAAGTCATAGGGCTAACTGCAGTGTCACTTCTCAGCACACTTACAGTTTTGACCTCTTTGTCATTGTTTACATTAGCAGATGGGCTCTTCAAACATTCAGTTCATACCATAGAGTGTTTCATGCTATGTCATTTTTTATCAGTAATTTTAAAAATTCAGTGTAGATGCCAATGTGCCTTAATGTTGGCATCTCTCCAACCTTATTCTTGCCAACCTTATGTGATCTTTAGAATTTCCAGGAAAGCTTTAAATGTACAAATATTTTATACCCAGAAACTCTGGTTTAGTTCCTCTAATGTATATTCTGGGTGTGGAGAACATTCAGAGCTCCCTGGGTGACTTTACTCTGTAGCTAATGCTAAGAACTATTGCATTAAAAGCATTTTCAGACCCTCATTACAGCATTCATTTTATAAATTATATCCTGCTTTCATGACTAAATGCAGTTTCTTAGTTTGCATAGGTAATTCTGAAGGCAATCCAACAACAATTCAGTGGTAGGGACCCCATAATGAATTACCTTCCACAAGCCCTACCTCTGAGTGTGAGGCTTGGAAGAACAATCCAAACAGTTCTCTGAGAAAGTTCTGTGTTAAGCCTGACATCACTCCCGAACCTATCCTCTGAAAGTCAGAACTATTGTGTATGATACCCAGTAGGAGCACAGCCATGAGAATGAGGCTGCTCACTCTCCCAAGTTGGTCCTTGACTACTTCATCTGAATAACTAGAAAACTTTTTACTAGTGCTGATTAATCATTAATATCTTGATTCGTTTCATCTTGCTATAACAAACTACCTGAGTCTGAAAAACGTATAAAGAAAAAATGGTTCATCAAACTCAGATTTGGGGGCCTAATGTCCCCATCAGGTTGGTCTCTAGTGAGGGCTTCCCAACAGATGACATCACATGGAAAGAGCACTTACAAAACAGTTCACATGAGAAAGGCACCAAGAGGAAGAAGAGCGGCTGGAATCACTATTTAATAAAAATTCACTCTTCTGAGAACTAATCCAGCCCTGAGAGAATGAGAAAAATACCCTCTGAGAGTGGTGTCCTATGACCTAATCAACTTTATACTAGGGCCGCCCACCTGTTAAAGATGCACCATCTCTCAATACCATGGCATTAGGGACCAAGCTTCCAACATATAAACCTTTTGGGGACATAATGAACCACATTCAAATAACCACCTGTGAGAGAAGTCCAGGAGTCTTTAGTGAATACTTTTGATATTGGGTGAATCCTAAAAGCTTAATGATTTAAAACCCAAAGGAAAAATCATTATACATAAACTGATAGTAACATCTACATTTAAAAGTTTTAAAAAATTCCAAGAACCCAATATTTAAAACTACAGCAAGAAGTTTAGAAGCTAGTAAAGGTGTCTACCATAATCTTTACCATCCTCTGATTCAGGAGAGACTACCCAGAAATAAAAGGGACACCAGAAATCTCAGAATTGATTAGTTCAAAATGAAAAGCATTTGGTATGAAACTGCACAAACTTGGGCACACTGTTTAAAGAGAATGATTTCTAAACGTAATTGTTCTATTGCCACACTAACCTACAAGGATTTCACAATGTAAGTACTTTTCAAAATATGGCCAAGCTAAAAGAATATTCTTGGGAAGATTATTCTTTTTACCATGTGCACTCTTCTCTTTTAAAGAAAAATTATATTTTACCATAGTATGCCATAAATCACATGAGTAAATTAAATGGTTTAAATGCTGTAATAAAACCAGTGTGAGAAGAATCCTGGAAGAATATAAAATTCTATTGAGGAAGAATATTGAATTCCACTGGGGTCTTCATAATGCTGATTGAATGTGTATTGTAGAGAGAGTATAATTGAAGTCACTAAATCATTTTCTGTTTGGGGAGAGATTTAAGAAGTCCATAGTAAGAAGGATATTTCTCATTGTGTGCCTAGGAAGGCCATAAATTAATGAAAGTAACTGTTGAATAAAAAATCATTTCGACTACCACGGGAGGGCCCATGGACTCAGTAAGCCTCAATGACCTGTCTGAGTACCCAGGTCCTCAGGCTACACCTCCTGCCATGATCTTAGGAATGAATCTGAATCCCCAGAAACCTAGGGAGATTTGAAAATGACAAAAAGAGAAAAAAAATGCAATCTCAGCCAACTACCCCACCCAGAACAAGTCCAGGAGACATCAACATGGAAGAACATGGAAGTCACACACCTGAAATCTCTGAAATGATAACAACTGAAGTGAAGAACCAACTACATCAGGCTATAGAGGATATCAGATCAGAAATAATTGCTCAGGTAAAAAAAATGACAATCATAATGAAGAATTGCTGGGCGTATCAAAAGACATAGATTTAAAAATAGAAGAACACAGAAAAATGATGGAAACTTTGAATGAACAGTATAAGAAACAATTAGAATGCATGAAACAGATTCAAATAGACATTCAGGAAACAAAAATTCCATTGAAAGCTGGAAGAACCACTTGTATGAAATGGAAGATAGACTCTCAGATCTGGAAGACAGCATTGCAGCTAGTGATTGAAAAAAAGATCTCTTGAAAATAACAAAGGAACATCAAATAACAATTCAACAGTTACAAGATGAGGCAAAAAAAAAACCCAATATAATATTGATAGGTGTCAATGAAAAGGCAGGAGCAATGACATAAAAAGACTATTTGCAATATAATAGCAGAAAATTTCCCAAGTATGGGACAAGAACCTCATATATGCAGAAGTGAGGCATATAGAACCCAAATTAGCCATAACCAAAATAAATCTACACTCAGACATAAATAACCAAGATCCCAGAAATTGAGCAAAAGAACAGAATATTAAAAGCTGTTAGAGAAAAGAAACAGATCATTTATGAAAGAAAGCCCATCAGAATCATGGCAAACTTCTCAACACAGACCACGAAATCAACAAGAGCTTGGAGTGAAGTCTTTTAGGTCCTGAAAGAAAACAATTTCGAACCCATATTGCTGTATCCTGCAAAGCTATCTTTCAAAATTGATGGAAAAATAAAATACTTTCATGACAAAGATCAGCTGAAGAAATTCATGAGCACCAAAACAATACCACAAAGAGGACTGAAAGATATTCTACAAAGTGAAAAAAATGACCACAATCTCAGGAGCAACAATAGAAAAGAAATACCAAGCAAGGTAAGCAATTAAACAGAGGGGGAAAGTACAGAACCAACAGTGAGAAAACAACATGACAAGGATAAGTTAATACATATCATTAATATCATTATTGTAAATGGCCTCAATTCACCAATCAAAAGAAATGGACTGGCAGAGTGGATCAAGAAACAAAATCCAACAATATTCTATACACAAGAAACACATTTATTTCAAAATGAAATCCATAGACTGAAAGTCAAAGCATGGAAAACAATACTCCATGAAATAGGAACCCAGAAAAAAGAAGGGGTAGATATTCTGTTTATAGGTAATCCGGACTTCAAATCAACAACAATCAAAAGATATCAAGAAGGTCTTTATATTCTTGTTAAGGGAAAACTGCAAGAGGAAGGGATAACAATTATAAATATATATGCACCAAATGTAGGAGCACCCAATTATATAAGGCAAATTTTAACAGACATGAAAAATCAAGTAAGTAATAACACAATTGTAACAGGGAATTTTAACACCCCATTATCAGAAAGAGGATTGATCAGCTACACAAAAAATCAGCAAGGAAATAACAAAACTAAACCAAACATGTGAACAAATGGACTTAGCAGACCTTTAAAGAGTATTCCACCCAGCAACATTAGAATATACATTCTTCATAGCTGTGCATGGGGTATTCTCTAAAGTAGACCACATGCTAGCACATAGAACATAGTTAACTAAATGCAAAGGAATTGAAATTATTCAATGCGTATTATCAGATCATAGTGTAATGAACTAAAAATCAATAATAAAATAACCACAAAAGCTCCATAAGCATATAGAAATTAAATAACAACCCCCTGAACAACCAGTGGGTCACAGAAGAAATTAAAGTAGAAATTAAACACTATTTACAATCGAATGAAAATGCAGATACAAACTACCAAAACCTGTGGGACACAATGAAAGCAGTCCTCAGAAGGAAATTTATAGCAGTGGATTCCCACATCAGGAAAACAGAATGAACACAAATAAACAACCTTATGTTACACCTCATACTTCTAGAAAAAGAACAAGTTAATCCCAAAGCCTGAAGAAGGGAAGGAAGTATAAAGAATAGAGCAGAAATTAATGCATTGGAAACTAAGAAAACAATACAAAGAATTAATGAATCAAAGAGTTGGTTCTTTGAAAAAATAAATAAAATTGATAAACCCCTAGCCAACTTTATCAAAAAAAGGAAATAAAAATGCAAATCCATGCAATAAGGAATAGAAGGGGTAATATCGCTACAGATCCTGTAGAAATTCAGAAGATCATCATTACCTACTTTGAAAATCTTTACTCTCATTAGATGGAAATGCAGAAGAAATGGACAGATTTCTAGATACATATGAATTACCAAAGCTGAATCAAGATGATATAAAAATCTTGAATAACCCAACATCAGCCAATGAAATTGAAAATGTAATAAAAAACTTATCAACAAAAAAAGCCCAGGTTCTGATGGATTGACAGCTGAATTCTATAAGAAATTTAGAGAAGATTTAGTACCAATTCTTCTCAGACTCTTTAAAGAAATAGAAACTGAAGCAATTCTCTCAAACTCATTCCAGGAGGCAAGTATTATCCTGATACCAAAACTAGAAAAAGTACTAACCAAAAAAGGGAACTATAGGTCAATCTCCCTAATGAACATACATGCAAAAATTCTTAATAAAATGTTAGCTAATAGAATGCAGCAAATCATCAAGATGACACACCATGGCCAATTGGGATTCATCCCAGGAATGCAGGGATGGTTCAATATATGCAAATCAATCAATATAATACACCATATCAACAAAACTAAACACAAAATTCACATGATCATCTCAATAGATGAAGAAAAAGTTTTTGTAAAGTCCAACACTTATTCATGATAAAACGCCTACAGAAAATTGTCATACATGGTCTTTACCTCAATCTAATAAAAGCCATTTATGACAAACCAAGAGGCAACATCATACTAAATGCACAAAAACTGAAAGCTTTCACTTGAAAATCAGGAACAAGACAAGGATGTGCACTGTCACCACTTCTATTCAGCATAGTTCTGGAGACACTAGCCACAGCAATTAGATAAGAGAGAGAGATAAAAAGAATAAAGATAGGAAAGTAAGAAGTGAAATTATCTTTATTCACAGAAGATATCATACTCTACACAGAAGATCCCCAAAATTCCAGTGAAAGACTCCTAGAACTAGTTAGCAAATTCAGTAGCATAGCTGGATACAAACACTTAAAATCAACAGCATTACTATACACAAACAACAAATATACTGAGAGAGAAATAAGGAAAACCATACCTTTCACAATAGCATCCAAAACACTGAAATACTTAGGAATTAATCTAATAAAAGAAGTAAAAGACCTACCCAGTGAAAATTAACACTATTCTGCAAACAGAGATTGAAGAGGATTTCAGAAAATGGAAAGATATTCCTTGCTCATTGATAGGAAGAACCAACATTGTGAAAATGGCCATAGTCCCAAAATTGTTATACAGATTCAATGCAATTCCAATGAAAATACCATTGGTATACCTCACAAACTTAAAGAAAATATTCCTAAAATTTATCTGGAACCAGAAGAGACCTAGAATAGCAAAACCAATCTTGGGCAACAAAGGCAAGGAGGGAAGTACCACAATCCCTGGCTTAAAATTATACTACAAAGCTGCTGTAATAAAATCAGCATGTTGTGGAAAAAACAGGCCTGAAGATCAATGGAACAGACTAGAAGATACAGAAACAACCACAAAGACACTCAGCCACCTTATCTTTGACAAAGGGGCCAAACATGTTCACTGGAAGAAAGATAGTCTCTTTAGAAAATGGTGCTGGAAAAAAACTGGCTTTGAACATGCCTAAGACGAAACCTAGACCCAAGCTATCACCATGCACCAAAATAAAGTCAAAATGGCTTAAAGATCTAAATATTAAAACAGAAACACTAGATCTAATGGAAGAGAAAGTAGGTGGAAGTCTTGAAGACATAGGGGTAGTTAGAAAGTTTATGAATTAAAAACCAAACTGTATGAGAAATACTTCAAAACATCAGCAACTGACTTCTGGGAAGATGGCAACTGGGTAAGCAGCAGAGAAAGATCCTCCCAGAGCATTGCCACCCAGACACTGGAATATAGCAACATGAGAAAGACAGGAAGGACAGAAATGGGTCCCCTGGACCCAGGAAAGATATAAAATGAGAATCAAAGCCCTCAGAAAGAGCAAACAAGACCTCTCCTGGAGGAAAGTCTCGGAGGGCCGCCATGGCACAGTTGGAGGAAGAGGAGGTGGACCAGGAGGGAGTCACCACTCCAAACACACCCTTGGCCTGATCCCTCATTCCGGCACTCACATCTTCAGCTTTGGAGGTCCATGCTCATGGGAGCCTCCCAACTTGGCCAGGGGAGAGTGGAGGTCTGAGAGCTGGTCTAGGACCAGAGCAAAGAAAGTGCAGCACAGAAAACAGGCAGTGGTGATTGGGAGGTGTTGCAAACCCAGTGTGAGGATGAGAAGTTACAACAGCCCCTAAAACAGAATCCCCACTCTGCAGCAACTTTTCTAATCAGCCCCTGGTGGCAAGGCAGAGTCAAAGCAACCAGTACACAGCCCACCACACCCAGCTCTATGCCTGCCCTCAGGCTATGGCCTCCTACCTCTCCAGTGTGTGAGCAACTACCAGCAGAGAGCAGCAGAGAGCAGTGGCAGTGACCCCAAGGCCCCTGCAATTCACAGGGGTCCAGCCAAACAAAAGACAGAAACTGGAGCACAACAGTAAGAGAGGGCTGCATATGGAGGTGGACCACATGGCCCCACGCCCTTCTCACTCCAACACCAAGCAGAAAGCATGAGCTGAGTTACCGGGCTTCAGCTCCCACTCTGATCTCCCTCTCTGAACACCTTGAGTCTTGGTGGCCCAAGCACTCAACACATGTTCCTGACAGCAGTGGGCTGAGTTCATGGGCTTCAGGACTTACCCTAAACTACTAATATGAGCACTAAGAGGGACTTCATACTGCTTGCATATATGAACCTTGTATGAACTCATAGCAACAAATTCACGAAAAGCAGCAGTCCTGGAGTCTGAGAGACAACAACATACTCTACACAGCAGACCCAAGAAATCCTCCAGTTCTCTCCTAGAACTAATAACTAAACTTAGTACATACCCTGGACTACCACAGTGAGTGCGGGTGGGGGAAACCTCATGCCTCTTGTGCCCAGCATTGTAAGTGCACCCAATGCCCAGCTGCAAGAAGCAGGGAGCAGCAACACTGGAGATCGAGAAGTGGGAGGAGGCAAATTCCTGGAACTAGGGGGCAGACCTGGTTCTCTAGCTGGGTGGGAAAAGCCTTCAAAGAGTCATAGAAGGCCTGCAGAGAGACACTAGTGGCCTATAAGGGGACCCTGGGGGCCTTGACAGGGAGCTCAGCAGCCTGAGGGGGGAGGGGGCTCCCTCCAGGCTACATGAGAACCCTGAAGACCTGCACCAGGCCTCCAGCAGCGCAGTGACAGGGCGGAGCCCGGAGGTCTGCAGGGGTGATGCTGTGGACTTGACTGGGCCCCCAGGAGTGCCTCACTAGGGCAGAGCCCAGCAGTCTGCAGGGGTGACCCTGTGGGCTCGACCGGGCCCCTGGGAGTGCCTTGCCAGGGCTGAGCCTGGTGGTCTGCAGGAGGGACCCTGAGGACTAGACTGAGCTTCTGGACACACCGTATTGAGGTGGAGCCTGGTGGTTCTCTGGGTAAACCCCCCCTCGACCAGACCCCAATGGCCTTGAGGGCTTGTCAATGGGGGCTTGACCATAGTGAGCCTGGTTCCCTGCCTATCTACTGTCTTCGAGGATGTGTGCTTTTCCACCTCCTGTCATAGTAATTTTTGTACACACGTTTGTTACAGCATAATTTGAAGCAGCCATGTGTCTTCCCAATGTGAGAGCCCAAGGGAGTAAATAAACCACAAAGTACAGGTATTATCAGAGGGAAGATGACTGATTGGGTGGTAGAACAATGGGGGTGGTAGCTGATGGGGGTGGAGAAAATTGATTAATTGAACGAGCCATCATCTGTGTAACTAACAAATGTGAAGATGACATTATGTAATACAGCATCCATTGTTAATCCCCTACTGTATATATTTGGTATTTCCTTTATTGTTTCTGTGTTAACAAATGCAAAGATAACATTATATAATACAGCATCCAGTGCTAATTCCCTGCTATCTTCTCTATAATTTTGTATTTCCTGTATTGTTTTTGTGTTATTCTGGTTTATATGTCTCCATTCCTTTGTCTTTAAAATTTAAAAAAAATCAGCAACTGAGATCTCACCTTATTGAAAAGTTTCTGCACATCAAAAGAAATCACCAACAGGGTGAAAGAAAAAAATTTAGCCAAGTGTTCCTTGGGCGAATGACTCTTGTCTAGAACATATAAAGAATTTTAAAAAATCAGGCCACCAAAAGTCCAAGACCCAATACAAAAATGGGCATCTGAGATGAATATACACTTCTCACATAAAGCAATACAAATGGCAAATAAATACATGAAAAAATGCTCAACGTCATTAGTCATTTGAGAAATGCAAATTAATACAACACTGAAATTCCATCCCACCCCAGAAAGAATGGCTATCATCAAGAAATCAACCAATAACAAATGCTGGATGGGACTGTGGGGATAAAGAAACTCTTCTCCACTGTTGGTGGGAGTGTAGACTGGTGCAGCCACTGTGGAAATCAGTCTGGAGATTCTGCAGTAAACTAGGATTAGAGGTCCCATTCAACCCAGCTATTTCCCTTCTGGGTTTTGTTCCAGAAGAACTGAAAACATCATACCACAGTGATATATGTGCACCCATGTTTATAGCAGATCAATTTGTAATAGCTAAATCTTGGAAATAACCCAAATGTTCATCACCTGAGAAATGGATAAAAAAGATATCTTTATACAATGGAGTACCACTCAGCTGTAAGGAAAGGTAAAGTAGAGGCTTTGTAGGTAAGTGGACACAACTACAGACCATACTCATTAGTAAAATAAATCAGATTCACATGTGTAAACATCATATTTCCTCCCTGCTATAAGAACCTGAAAAAGTAAATGAAATCTGAAAGGTACAATAGATTTTGTGAAGGGGAAAAGAAACTGCTCAAATAGGAAGGAGCAACAGGGATGAAGGAGGAGAAAAGAAAAAAAAGAAGGAAGAGGGAAAACTATGTTTATGTACACATAGGATAGCTAGGATAATTGCACTACTAATATCTGTTGGTTTATTGAAAAGATCTGTTAACATGCAATTGTTTGATCAATCTTGCATGCCTATCTCAGGTTATATGTGCAACCATTTTGAAGATACAATGTGTAATATAACAACCTTTGTTAATATCCCATCACCATGTTTTGAAATTCTGTATCATTTTTATTTTTCTCTGTGCTGTTCTGTTTATGTATTTGTTTTTGTCATATTGGGCTTTTAAAATGAAAAACCAAATTTATATGTATATATAAAGATAGCTGGAATAGGTGTATTACCGTTGTCTGTGCTTTATTGAAAGGAACAATCAATGCTTAAAATTTTCTTTTTTCTTGACCCATTTTGTGTGCTTTAATCTGGTAATCAGAACGACTTCTCCGAAAACAACAATATGCAGTATGAGAACCATTGTTGAACTCCTACCATCTTGTATGGTGAAACTCTGCATCATTTCCAAAGTATTTTTATTACTTGTTACTGTCTTTGATTGTTTGATCAATCTTACATTTTTATGTCTGGTGGACTGAGTAACTTTGTTGGAAATAACAGTATATAATGTGGCAAACATTGTTAATTCCTATCATTTTGTTTTGAGGTCACGTACCATTTTTTGTGGGTTTTGTGTTGTGTTGTTTTGTTTTTGTCTTCATTGTTGTTTTGTTAGTTAATAAAAATTAAGAAAATCATTTGGATCTTTGAGTAAATAGGACTGAACGATTCATTTGCTCCATGTGAGTGATATCCATGGGGTCATTTTTTGGTACTTAGCTGAATTACATCTTCTTTGCATTAACTTTTGTTTTTAATCATTGACCTCCTTAGATGTCAAGAAGGTACCATTATTCTCCATGGTGATGTTGGTGATTTCTTTTGATGTGCAGAAACTTTTCAATAAGATGAGATCCCAGTTGCTAATTTTTTTTTAGTTTTAAAGACAAAGGAATGGAGGCATATAAACCAGAATAACACAAAAATAATACAGGAAATACAAAATTGCTGTTTTTAAGATATCTTTTCTTTCACGATCACTCGCTGCAATCTGTCTTCAAAACCTGATATTCTATCCTCTCTTTCATTGAATCTGTTGCAAATACTTTCACCGCAGATTTTATTCTCTGGGACTTCTGTTTGGATCTGTTTAATAGATTGTATTTCTCAGCTATACTGAGCACTTTTTGTTCCCATCATTGTTCTAAACATCTATACTTTTATACATGTCTTCTCTAATATCTTTGATTTTAAGCCTCATTTCTTTTTGTATCTGAGGCATTATTTTCTCTATAGCCTTTTCCACTTGTATTTTCACTTCTGATGCTATCATTTTAGAAAATTCCAGAGTTGGGCTTCCAATCTTTTCTGTCTCATTTTTTTCTGTGCTTGTCCTGGGTGGGCTGAGGATTTGGGGTTGCATTTTGCTTCTGTATATTGTCATTTTCTCTCTCTCTCTCTTTTTTTTTTTTTTTTGGCAGTACCAGGGGTCAAGCTTAGGACCTTGCACTTGCCAGTCAGGTGCTTAGTGTGTGGTCATTTTCATTTTTTGCTTTTTTATTTTATTTTGTTTTCTGTGTTGATCCTTACTGATTTCATATGGTAGCTTTATCACTAGTACTGAGGTTTCACTAGGAGATGCCTATTCTTCACTGATATCCTCTAGATGTAGGTGGTTCTTTATAGCTACACCAAGAACTTACCTTTGAATTGTAAAGGAAGCAAAGTTACTATTTGGATGAGCTCCCAATCCTTTGGTGCTGGGTTGTGGTGGTGATTATGATCCCATACAATCACAGCACTATCATACAGGGAAGAAAAACTGATTATAATATATATGCCATCCTGTCTAAAAGAGTACAGTTAGTAATAACAATAGTTTCAAGTACATCTTAACTACTGACAAATTATGGTAACCATTAGCTTGCTACTTCTAACCACAGAAGCAAACTCTAAAGTTATATGACAAAATCAAACAAATATCACACACTTTTATGCAGTTATTTTCCCTTCAGTGGAGTGATTTTACCCTTTGTGTGTGTGGGGGGGGGCGGTTAAGACCAGTAGGGAACATCATAAAGTGATGAATGAGGTCAAATATAGTAGCATCAAGGCTGGAGGTCAAAGGATGATCACCCAAGTTTTGGGAAACTGGAGGACACAGGAGGGAAAAATGAAATAGGATGTGAAGGAGTAATCAGAAAGGGAAGAACAATACTGACTTATTTTCAAGTTTAAATTTAAAAAGTAATTAAGAAAAGAGAGAAAGAGGATCAATAAAAGAAAACAAAGAAGGTAAGAAACCTAAACAGTGACAAAAAGCAGGAAGAAAGAGAATGGAAATGAAAGAAAGAAAAGAAAAGGAAGAAAAATCTAGATCCAAGGAAGAGAGGAGAGAAAAGAGAAATAAAAGGTCAGGGAGGAGCTTGGCCCACAAAGCAGCATATGAGCGGCCCGCCTGCCTGCGTGGAACTCTGGGCAGGTGAGATGTGTGCCCACTCAGACCTGGATCTCTGGGTCAGGGAGGAGCTCGGTCCACAAAGCAGCATCTGAGTAGCCCACCTGTGTGGAACTCTGGGCAGGTGAGGCGTGTGCACACTCAGCTCTGGGTCAGGGAGCAGCTTGACCCACAAAGAAGCATCTGAGGGGCCCACCTGTGCAGAACTCTGGGTAGATGAGGCGTGTGTGCACTCAGCCCTGGATCTCTGGGTCAGGGAGGAGCTCAGCCCACCAAGCCCCATCTGAGTGGCCTGCCTGTGTGGAACTCAGCAGGTGAGGCGTGTGCGCACATGCTCCAACCTGGAACTCTGGGTCAGCGAAGAGCTCTGTCCACAAAGCAGCATCTGAGCAGCCCACTTGTGTGGAATTCTGGGCAGGTGAGGCGTGCCCATGCCCCATCCTAGAATTTTGGGTCACGGAGGAGCTTGGTCCACGAAGCAGCACCTGAGCAGCCTTCTGAACGGAACTCTTGGCAGAAAGTTTAAGGGACATTTTCCCAAAGAGAAGGAGCCATTGGAGCAGCCTTTGTAAAGGACCTCTACCCAGTGAGCTGCCTGGGTAATTTGTAGCTCAATACTTTTCATCTGACATCCAAAACGGCAAGACAGAGGAGCAAAATGCAGTCTCAGAACTCAACCCCTCCGAGAACAAGTCCCGGAAACGATACAGGAGAACAAGGGAGCCACATACCTGCAATTTCTGAAACGATCGCATCTGAAGCAGAGAACAACTCCATCAGGCCATAGAGGAGATTAAAGCAGAAATAATCTCTCAGGCAAAAAGCGAAGTGAAAATAATAATGGAAGAAATGCTCCACACATATAGAGAAGAAACAGATAAAAGAATACAAGAACATAGGAAACAAATGGAAATGTTACATGAGCAATTTAGGAATGAATTACGATGAATGAAACAGGCCCAAAGAGATCGCCAGGAAATGAAAATTTTCATTGAAAGCTTGCAAAACCCTTTCAGTGAAGCCCAAGTAGAATTTCAGATCTTGAATACAGCATGGCAGCTAGAAAGTGTGAAAGGAAGGATCTCATAAAGTCATCGAGGATCCAAGAAAAATCAACCCAACAGCTGCAAAATGAGGCAAAAAGAAATAATATCCGAGTAATAGGAGTCAGTGAAACAGCAGGAGGCAACACAAATGATATTAAAAGAATATCTGTAGAAATAATAGCAGAAAATTTCCCAAGCACGGTAAAAGAATAGAACCCCAAGGAGCCATAACCCAAATAAAACCACACACAGACATAATAGTCAAGATCTCAGACATCCAGCTAAAGAACACAATATTAAAAGCTGATAGAGAAAAGAAACAGATCACTTATAAAGGAAAGCCCATCAGAATCACAGCAGAGTTCTCAACAGAAACCATGAAATCAAGAAGAGCTTGGAGCAAGGTATTATAATTTCTGAGACAAAACAGCCTCCAACCCAGACTGATGTATCCTGCAAAACTATCCTTCAAATACAATGGAGAAATAAAATATTTCCACGACAAAGAACAACTGAAGAACTTCACGAGTGCCAAACCAGCATTGCAAAAAGCACTAAAAGATATTCTAGACAAAGAAAAAAGTGACCACAATCTCAAGAACAACAATAGAAAGGAACCCTCAAACAGAACAAGCAAATAAACGCATTGCAAAAGTAGGAAACCAACAACGAGCAAATAGCATGACAACAATAAGCCAACATATAACTGTTATAACCATTAAGGTAAATGGCCTCAATTCATCAGCCAAAAGAAACAGTTTGGCAGAGTAGATTAAGAAACATAATCCAACGATATGCTGTATACAGGAAACACATTTTACTCAAAAGGAAATCCACAGACTGAAAGTTAAAGGATGGAAAACAATTCTCCATGCAAAAGATTCCCAGAAAAAGGTAGGGGTAGCTAATATGTTTGCAGACAATGTAAACTTCAAACTGAATACAATCAAAAGAGATAAAGAAGGCCACTACATACTAGCTAGGGGAAAGCTGCAGGAAGAGATAACAATCCTAAACTTTTATGCACCAAATAATTCAGCATCAAACTTTACAAGTCAAATCTTAACATACATGAATAATCAAATAGTTAATAACACTATTGTAATAGGGGACCTAAACACACCTCTCATACAAAGAGACAGGTCAGCTGGACAAAACCTCAGCAAAGAAATAACACACTTGAACCAAAGGTGTGAACAAATGGACTAAGTAGATGTATACAGAGTGTTCTACCCCACAACATCAGAATACACATTTTTCTCAGCTGCACATTCATCTTTCTCTAAAATAGACCACATTCTAGCCCATAGAGCATACCTACCTAAATGCAAAAGAATTGAAGAATTGAAAATTTCCCATGCATATTATCTGACCATAGTGCAATGAAATTGGAAATTAATGACAAAGGGAACTCCAAAAACCACATAAAGACTTGGAAATTAGACAACAACCTCCTCAATCACCAATGGGTCACACAAGAAATTAAAGGAGAATTTAAAAAATACGTACAAACCAACAAAAATGCAAATACAACCTACCAGAATCTGTGGGATGCAATGAAAGCAGACCTCAGAGACAAATTTATGGCAATGAACTCATATATAAAGAAAACAGAAAGAGAGCAAATAAGTAGCCTAATGCTACACCTCAAACTTTTAGAAAAAGAGCAACAAGCCAAACCAAAAGCCCAAAGAATGGAGGAGATTATAAAATTCAGGGCAGAAATTAATGCAATTGAGACAAAGAAAACTGTACAAAAAATAAGTGAATCACACAGTTGGTTTTTTGAAAGAATAAATGAAATTGATAAACCCCTAGCCAACCTTACCAAAAAAAGAAAGGAAAGAACTCAAATTCATGCACTAAGGAATGAAAAGGATGAAATCACTACATTTTCCACAGAAATTCAAAAGATCATTAATACCTGCATTAAAAATCTTCACTCCCATAGGATAGAAAACTCAGAAGAAATGGCCAGATTTCTAGAAATTTACAAATTACCAAAACTGAATCAGGAAGATTAAAAAATCCTGAACAACTCAATATCAATTAATGAGATTGAAAATGTATTAAAAACTTAACCGACAAAGAAAAGCCCAGGCCCTGATGGATTCACAGCAGAATTCTATAAAAAATTCAGAGAAGATTTAATGCCAACACTCCCTAAACTCTTTAAAGATATTAAAAGGAAGCAACTCTCCCTTACTCATTTCTGGAGCCAAGTATTATACTGATACCAAAACCAGAGAAGGATCCAACCAAGAAAGAGAACTATAGGCCAATCTCTCTAATGAACAGAGATGCAAAGACACTCAACAAAATACTAGCAAATAGAATGCAGTGAATCATAAGGAAAATTATGCACCATGACCAGGTTGGGTTTATTCCAGGAATGCAGGGATAGTTCAATATTCGCAAATCAATTAATGTGATACATCATATCAATAGAGCCAAAGACAAAAACCACATGAACATCTCAATAGATGCAGAAAAAGCTTTTGATAAAGTCCAACATGCATTCATGTTAAAAATCCTAGAAAAAAGAGGAATAGATGGCCTCTACCTCAATCTGATCAAAACCATCTATGACAAACCAACAGTCACCATCATACTAAGTGGACAAAAACAGAAATCTTTCACTTTAAAGTCAGGAACAAGACAAGGATGTCCACTGTCACCACTCCTATTCAACATAGTTCTGGAAGCATTATCCAGAGCAATTAGACAAGAGAGTGAAATAAAAGGAACAAGGATAGGAAAGGAAGAAGTTAAACTATCACTATTTGCAGATGACTTGATACTTTACATGGAAGACCCCAAAAACTCCACAAGAAAACTCCTTGAATTAATTGATAAATTCAGCAGAGTAGCTGGATATGAAGTCAACACTCAAAAATCAATAGTATTCCTATACATGAACAGCAAACAGATTGAGAGAGAAATAAAGGAAAGTATACCTTTTACAATAGCATCCAAGAAATTGAAATATTAAGGAATCAATCTAACAAAGGATGTACAAGATTTACTGAATGAAAACTATAGTACTCTGAAAAAAGAGATTGAAGAGGTTTTCAATAAATGTAAAAACATTTCCTGCTCATGGTTAGGAAGAACCAACATTGTGAAAATGGCCATACTACCAAAATTGTTGTAAAGATTCGATGCAGTTCCCATTAAAATACCGTTAGCATACATCACAGATCTAGAGAAAACATGCCTTAAATTCATCTGGAACCAGAAGAGATCCAGAATAGCAAAAGCAATCCTGGGCAACAAGGACAACTCAGGTGGAGTCACAATCTCTGACCTGAAATTATACTACAAAGCTACTGTAATAAAATCAACCTGGAACTGAGTAAAAAGCAGACCTGAGGATCAATGGAACAGACTGGAAGATGCAGCCACAACGAAAAACACACTCAGCCACATAATATTTGACAAAGGGGCCAAACAAGCTCACTGGAAAAAAGATAGCCTGTTTAATAAATGGTGCTGGAAAAATTGGCTTCCCTCTTGCCGAAAACTGAAAATAGACCCAAGTCTATCACCATACACCAAACTCAAGTCAAAATGGATCACAGATCTCAACATTAAAACAGAAACTCTAAATTTATTGGAAGAGAAAGTAGGTAAAAATCTTAAAGATATAGGAGTAGGCAGAGAGTTCATGAACAAAAATCAAACTGCAAGGGAAACACTTTAAAGAATCAGTAACTGGGACCTCATCCTACTGAAAAGTTCCTGCACATCTAAAGAAATCACCAGCAAGATAAAAAGAATACCCACAAATTGGGAAAAAATCCTAGCTAGCTGTTCCTCAGACAAAGGTCTTCTATCTAGAACACACAAAGAATTAAAAAACATGTACCTGTCCAAATTCAAAGACCCAATCCAGAAATGGGTATCTGAGATGAATACATACTTCTCAGATAAAGAAATACAAATGGCAAATAAGTATAAGAGAAAATGTTCTACATCTTTAGTCATTCGAGAAATGTAAATAAAAACAACACTGAGATTTCATCTCACCCCAATAAGATTGGCCAGTATTAAGAAAGCATCCAATAACAAATATTGGTGAGGCTATGGAGAAATAGGGACTCTTCTGCACTGCTGGTGGGATTGCAGACTGGTGAAACCACTTTGGAGAGCAGTTTGGAGATTTCTCAGCAAACTAGGTCTAGAGGTTTCATTCAAACCAGCTATTTCCCTTCTGGGTATTTTCCCAGAAGATCTGAAAACATCATATCACCATGATATATGTGCACCCATGTTTACAGCAATGCAATTTGCAATAGCTAAATTGTGGAAGCAACCCAAATGTCCATCCACAGAGGACTGGATTAAAAATCTGTGGCATTTTTATATAATGGAATATTACTCAGCTATAAAAGGGACAGATTTGGGGCTTTTGTAGCCAAATGGTCACAATTAGACACCATACTCATAAGTGAAATAAATCAGAGGTATATATGCAAGCAACGTATTGTGTCACTGGTGTTAGAACCTGAGGGTGAGAATACAAATAAAGAGGTGTGAAGGAAATCTGCTCAAAAGTAAAGAACAGATAGGATGAGGAAAAGGAGAAAAGTAAGAAAGAGGCAAATATGTATGTATGTATGTATGCACGTATGTGCAGGATGGCTAACATAGTTTCACTATTGTCTTACGTCACTTTATGGTAAGGAAGAGTTGATGACTGATTGTTTGATCAATCTTGTATGTCTATATGTGTTTTTCTGAGCATACACTTTGAAGTTATCACAATGTAATGCAACAACCATTGTTGCTTCCCTGTTGCTTTGTCTACAATTCAAGTTTGATTGTACTGTTATTGTGCTACTTTGTGTCTCTGTTAATGTTTTCCTCTTTTTGTTGTTGTTCTTTTTCTTTTATACTTTAAAACATAAAAAAAGAGAAAAATATATCCCCAAACAAAAATAACCACAAAATATCAGACAAAATAAAATGACTCTCAGCCAGACATAAAAGTGGTAGCCAATCAGAAAAACAAGGGAGAATAAAAGTAGTAAAATACCTTTGGGGTTTACACTTCTGTGACAGTGTCTATGTCATCCCATAAGTGTACTGTACTCCAGCCAAGTTTCTCATGGGAATTGTGCTGGGTACGGAGCTGATCTTGGCCTCTTGATGTGGAGGCTGGGACTGATCTTTTGCTGGTAGTGTTTTCCAGAGCCAAGCTCCTGGCTCCTCACTACTGCTTCAGACACTTCCAGGTTGCTGGCCTCACTGGTTACTCCATGTGCCTGGGACCAGCTGTTCTGGGTGTCATGGGTTCTGGTCTGCCCACCCACCAAAGGCATATTTGTTTGTGCCTGTGCACCTGGCCCAGCCTGGCCTGGCCTGTCCTACCTTGTTTTCTTTTATGGGCATGTCTGTGTATGTGTGCTTTTCTTCCTTTTGCCTTATTTTTTATCCCAGTATACTTTAAAGAGAGTAAGGGGATTCTACCTAGTCCCTTGATAGCCCTCCTTTTATTGGTATCGCTTCACCTGACTTCACTCTTGAATGTCTTATTCATTCTCAATTTTTCTTTTCTCTCCCTTTTCATTTGTGTCCCGTTAACATTTCCCTAATATTTATATCAATCATAGAATCTTTCCTCATTTCCATTTCTCACTCTCTATTTTGTAGCAAATTTTCACTATTATCCACACCTAAATATATAACATACCCTTACCACCATTAGGGTCCATTAGGGCTGATACATTGTGTCAATCTGAGGAGTCTAGAGGCTTGGCTAAGTGATTCAGCAGTTCTACATCCTAGGTTGAAAAGGACATGCTTTTATGGCTGTGGGATGTTTTTCATTGTGTCAATTTGAGAAGTTTAGAACATTAACTAAATAACTGAGCAGAGGGTCAGGTTCTTTCCTTTGTATTCATCATCAGCCTGTGCAAGAGAAGAGCATGGAGATTACATGAGTGCTACACATGCCCTGGGTGGGGGTAGCCTGCTTACAATATAAGGAAGGAAAAAGGGCTTGTTCCTCACTTGTGCTCTTGCTTCTTTGCTGCCTTCTGCCACCTTGAAGTGCTGCCCTTGTGCCATGCCAGCTTGCCTTGGAGCCAGCCAAGTATGGACCGAAACCTCCACAAACTGTGAACTAAATAAACCTTTCCTTCCTTAAATTTGACTATTAGGTATTTTGTCCCAGGAACGAGAGAAAAGTAACCAAGACAGAATTTGATACCAGGAGTGGGGTCATTGCTGTGATTATACCTACCATGTAGTTTAAGAGTCTTTCAAAATGGCTTCTGGAAAGTGTTTAGAAAGTTTCAGAGACGTCTCCAGAAACAGTAGAGCTGGAATACCTTTGGCTGTGCTGTATGGGAGATTCTGGTCAGAGCTCAGAAAACTGAACTCTGTTAGAAATACTGCTGGTAAAGACCCTGTTTGGGAGGTTTCTGCAGGGAAAGTGCTGGACTCCAGATGATGTGTGTTCTCACTTGGCAAAAAATTTTGGTTTTTGTGTGTTTTCTATTGTTGAGAGAATTGATTGTCTGACTAAATTTGCATGTCTGTATATGGGTTTATGTATTTACACTTCGAAGATATCAATGGATAAAGCAGTGACCACTGTTGAGATCATATCACCTTGTCTATAGATTAGTTGTGATTGTACTATTTTTTATGCTAATTGGTGTCTGTTTGTCAATATGTTTTTGTACTTTTATTTTTTTAAATAAAAAAAAATTCAAAAAAAATTTGTCTACACTTTACTCATGTCCAGAAATTTGGCCTAAGACTGAGATTATGGGCATTGGACTAATTCTTCTGGCAGAAGAAATTTCAAGGCAGTCAAACATTGAAGCAGCAGCATAGCTATTGTTGGGGGCTTTTAGCCAGATTTATGTTGCAAGTCAAGAGCAAGGAACTCAGAAGGATGGTTTAAAATGTTGAGTTTGGCCAGAAAGGAAGTTCCAGTAAAGCTGTGGACTGCAAAGATAGAGCTCAGGAAATCTCCATTGCTGAAAAGGAACAAGAAAATAAAAAAGATGGCCTGAGGATATCACAAGAAGCAGCAAGTCTCCACCCTTTGCAGCCTCAAAACTGCAAAGGTGAAAGGCTTTGCTTTGAAAAGAAAGACACAGAGCACGATGTTCCAGAATGGCTGTGGCAGCTGCACCAGGTTCCAGAATCGTGGTGGCAGCATAGAGAACTTATTCCTCAGAATCAGGTTCAGAGTACTCAGCAATCCAGACACTCAACTCCTATGGCCAAGAGAGAGGAAAGCTTGGGTACTGCTCCAGGTGGCGGTAGACCTTGGCATCATCCACGTGGCACTGGTTTTAGGTGTATGAAGAATGCAAGAGTTCTCAGGTTAAGAAGGCTTCCACTCAGGTTTCAGAAGCCCTGGGAGGCCAGGCAGTGTGCCCCTGAGAGGCCAGCACGTAAAGCTGAATGTGAAGTGAAAGGTGCACCGAGACCTTAGAAGTTTGCAAAAGCCAGGAATGTGGGTTGTCTAAGGAAAGCTGCAAGGAGGGAGCAAAGCAGGCCTAAGAGAGAAGCTATGGGGGCTGTAACCACCAGAAGTACCGTGGGGTTGAGCCATGTAAGCCCTTACAATGTGCCTTAGGTTACTTCAGATGCTGGACATGGAGCTATAGGACTTAATGTTTGCCCTGCTGGATTTTGGACTTGCTTTGGTCTTATTCCTTTGTATTCCCATTTGTAACTTTTGGAATGAAAATGCTAATTTTGTGCCACTAAATGTGGGATGTGTTTAACTTTTCATTTGTACAGGGTCTTGCAACTAAGCATTTGCCTTAAATCTCAGAGGAGACTTGGTACTTGGACTTTTCAGAAATGCTGAAACTGTTAGGACTTTGGCAACTCTTGCAGATAGGCTAATACCTTTTGCTTAAAGGGATGTGCATGAGTCTTTGGGGGGCAAAATGTTATGGTTCCAATGTAATATAATGTTGATATTGCTTAATACTGGTTCTTAAGGATTGTTAAATCTGTTATAATGTTCCAGTTGTGAAATGGTAAGAATAATGTCTTTGTATCTGGAAACTGGTTTAAAGAAATGCGTCTGGTTGCCAAGTTCACAAGGGGTAGATTGTTTAGGTTGATACACTGTGTCAACTTGAGGGCTCTAGAGGCTTGGCTAAATGACTCAGCAGTTCTATATCCAGGGGTGAAAAGAACATGCCCTTACAGCTCCAGGATGTGTTCATTGTGTCTGTCTGAGAAGTTTAGAAAGTTAATCAAGTGACTGAGCAGGGGGCTAGCGTCCTTACTTTGTATTCATCATGAGAAACAGGAGGGCATCGAGATTATGTGAGTGATACATGTCCCTGGGGTGGGGGTAGCCTGCTTACAATATAAGGGAGAAAAAGAGGCTGGTTACCCCCATGCGCTCTTGCTGCTTTTGCTGTTTTCTGCCACCTTGAAGTGCCACCCTTGTGCCATGCCAGTCTGCCTTGGAGCTAGCTGAGTATGGATTGAAACCTCTACAAACTGTGAGCTAAAAAAACTTTTCCTTCCTTAATTTTGAGCATTGGGTATTTTGTTCCAGCAACAAGAGAAAAGTAACCAAGACAGGGTCCTTTGTCCCCCTCCTATTTCCTCCCCATTACAGAACAGAACACTTTTAAAAATTATTTTTTGCCCCTGTTCTCTCCCCCACTTTGGCATTACCCATTCCACAACTCTCTGGACTTTAAATAATTGACTCTATAAAATTATTGTTGAAGGCTGTTTTTCACCAGGAGGGGAGACACAGCCATCACACTTCATGCACATTAACCGTGGGTCAAGATTTGTGTTGTTGAGATGCTTACACTATAGCCATACCTTTCTTCTCTAGGCTAAAGGGAGACCCCAAAACAGGCTTTCTTGGTATGCTATTTCTTAACTAGCCTTGATAGACATCACTGTAATGGATTAGCCTGTTACTGCTGTAGCTGATCTGATTGCATAGGAATAATCCTGACTCAGTGGACGGCTTTATGCCAGTGAACTTGTCTGCTGAATCCACCATCACACCCAAGAAGAGAAACAGCAAGAGTTCCTAACCCAAGAACTCAGACTGGATTAGACTCTGCAAAAATGCCTGCAACCTGGCAGAAAGGAGTTCTGTGTCTGAATTAGTAGGTTGCACTGGTGGGATCAGAGGAGTTATTGGGGTGTGAGCACTCAAAGTCTCTGGTATGAAGCTACTTGGGAATCATGTATGAAATATCTCTGTGGAATATTTACTCTTTGTTCTCATCAGACATCTTATAGATTTAAATTTTTGTATGTTTCTTGATTTATTTAGTAGTATTATGTAATTTATTTATTAGATAATTTGTTTATTATGTCATGGTTTTCTATGGCTTCCAATGTTTATTCCATTGTTACTTTGGTGTATTTGCTCTTTCATTGGCTCTGACTTAAATGTGTCTAGGTTCTCTCTCTCTCTCTCTCTCTCTCTCTCTCTCTCTCTCTCTCTCTCTCTCTCTCTCTCTCTGTCTCTCCCTCGTCTCAGCTCCATATCTAGTTTCTTCACCTTAAACCCTTGAGATAATATTATTAACATATTTCTTTATTCTTTCTCCAAACACATAAACTCCTCCTCCCAAGTTTTAAAATTTCTCATACTTGGTTCCCACACAGTCACTCTTATCTTCCCTAGTTACGATTCCTTATCCCTCCCTATCCCAAACTTTTGGCTTGTCCATATCTTATCTCACTTATTGTCCTCCCTATCAGCAAGTTCTGATAACTACATAGCTTTCTTCAATCACAAAGAAAACCCCCTTTCTGCCTTGTCTTTCCCTTAATCCCACAAAATATCTTCTGAAGACTCTCAATACAAACCCTTCAACTCAACTAAAAGTACCGCAATAAAGTCAGACCCCACATCAACCTTTCCTTCTCATGCACCGCTCCCCCCTCCAAGCCTCCCGCTTGGTGTCTGACGCTGCTTACTCAGCCGCTTCCATTCTGTCCACCCCATCTCACTCACCTCACTGCAGAACAACCACAAACAATCAACTATTGTACTGTACATGGAGAACAGACAGAGGGAAGAAATGTAACTTGGAGAACTATCATACGGAAGCGTTGTGAGATCCAATCTGTGGATGCTGTTATAACCAGAAATAATTCTTTTGGAAAAACATAGGGACAGTCAAAAATCACTTAAAATAAATAACAGGAATAAGTACTAGCACCGGTCATACAAAGCTGAAAATTATTCACAGGGAGGCCGCATCCTACTAAATACCTCCATATAAGCCATGCACTCTCCTCACTTCTCTAGCCTCAACCTGCAGTAATATCCCCCAAATAGGGGGAATACAGGGGATCATATACACATATCCCTTTGACGAAGAGACCAAGTCATATATTGGAGCAAAGATAACCTATTCAAGGAGTGGTATTGGGAAAATTGGTTATCTGTATGCAGAATATCGAAACTGGACCCTTATCTCTCACATATACTAAATTAAAGTAAAAATGGATCAAAGATCTAAATGCTTAAACAGAAAAATTAAGCCTACGGGAACATAAAATATGTAAACACCTGAAGACATGTTAGGAAAAATTTTTCTAAACAGAACCTCAATTGCACAAGATATAGCAACAAGAATTAACAAGTGGACTTATATCAGACTAAAAAGTTTCTGTACAGCCAGATAATTAATCAGTAGCGTGAACAGACAATTTATAGAACAGGAGAATTTTTTTGCCAGCTACCTCTCAGAGTACTAAAGAAAATTGAACCACTTATGATTAAAGATCCAATAAAGAGATGGAGGCCAGGGAAATGAACAAGCACCTCACAGAGGAAGAAATACAAATGGTCAACAAATATATGAAAAAATACTCATAATCTCTGGCTAGTATAGGAATGCAAATTAAAGCAACATTCAGATTTCATTCCAGAAAGAATGGAAATCATTAAAAAATCAAATAATAGCAAGTGCTGGCATGGCTGTGGTAAAAAAGGAACCCTCTTTGATTGTTGGTGGGAATGTCAACTAGTACAACAATCATGAAATCACTATGGAAATACCTCAAGGCACTTAAATTAGAAATTCCATACAACTCAACCAGCCCCATGCTCAGTATCTTTGACAAAGAATTTAAGTCCTCATACTACGGTGATCCACTGGTACCAGTGTTTATAGCAGGACAACTCATGATAGCTAAATCCTAGAAACAGCCCTTCTACCTAGCAACAGTTGATTGGATAAAGATGTGGTATCTATATATAAGCAATACTACTTCACTATAAAGAATAACAGATTTGAGACATTGTAGGAAAATGGATGCACCTAGAAAATATAATACAAAGTGAATTAAACCAGATACATAAGCTAAAATACAGCACGATTCCTCTCATTTGAACAATGTAAAGTACAAACAAAGAATAAGAAAGGATGGATAAAAGGGGACAAGAACGTGAATCTCTTGCAATAGAGAAATCTTCTGGGGGAAAGAAGCATGAGGGGTGAGGGGGAGGGGAAGGGGACATAAACAGAATAAAGATATGCAGTGTACAGAAAGCTAATAATCTCCAAGTAGTGTAGACATTATATGCCTCAACATGAGCTAAGATTAATTATATCAACAAGAGTGGAGAATTGGATAGGAGACTTGGAGGAGGACACAGGGCTGGGGAGGAAAGGAGAAGGAGATTTTAAAAAGAAAAGAAACAAGCTGTGCTTTGTATGTGTCACCATGCCTCAAAATGATTGTCTGCTTTTTTTTCATACGAAGGAATTTAAGATGTCTAAGAGTTTTGTTTTGTTTTCAATTTTGGTTTATGTGGTAGGCTGAAAGACAAGACAAAGATCAGATTAACTACTCTCCTTTAAGGATATAATATAAATTTTCAATGAGGCAAAGTGAGGAGTAAACATTCTCTTCTTTTTTTTGAACTCCTAATATGCAATGTTCCTATGCATTTTGATACTACAGATAGATCTCTTGGACCCTGATCATATTATTCACTATTTTTAAAAATTTTCCTCAGGCTAGACAATCTCTAGTGATTTATCTTCAAATTCTCTTGAGTGTTTTCATCTGCTGTCAAGCCCATTGAGTGAAATTTTCATTTCAGTTATTGTACTGTTAATGTCAAAACTTTTATTTGTTTCTGATTTACATTTTCTATTTCCCCCTGCATGTTTTTTATTTAGCAAATGTCTCATGCTTCTCTTGAATCCATTAAGCATGGTTTCCTTCAGTTCTTTGAACACACTTATAATAACTTATTTGAAATACTTTTTTAGTAAGTCTCACATCTGGGCATCTTCAAGAACAGACAACTTTTTTTGTGAACATGCATCACTTTCCTGCATTCTTTTGCATGTTCTACGCTTTGTTGTTGAAAATAAAAATTTAAGTGATAAAATATGGCAACTTGGGGTATCAGATTCCTTCCCTTCCAGAGCCTCATGTTGTTACTGCTACTGCTTATTTATTGCTGGACTGATTCTTTAAAATCTTTCTTCTTTTGTGTGTGACCACTGAAATCTCTGCCTCATTAGCTTAGTTATCACTAATGATTGAGAGGAGATTTCCTTACAAGCATTGATTGAATCTTGGTCTGCATCTTTGCTAAGGGCTCCTTGTGTGTGCTTGGAAATGCTCTCAACACTCCCGCAGGCAATGTGCTACCCTGCTCTAGCCATCACTTACTGTTTGCACAAAGCTTCAAAGTCAGATAGAGGTGAGAGATTAGGGCTTTCTTAGGTTATTCTCAGAAATGTTCCCAACCCTGAACATGAATATGGTCTTCTGGATCCCCAGTAGTATGTCAGAACTTTACAAAACTCTCCGTGGATGTACTATTCTGTAATTTTTCCTTTTATGATTTTGGTCAACCCTTTGTTCCTCCCAAGTAATATGCCCTTTAGGCAGCTGTGAATATTTCTGAAGATCCTCTAGGGATAAAGCTGTTATGCAAAACCCATTCTAGGTGAACTCAAATAAAGGTAGCCATTGAGAAAAGCACTTTTAGGGAGCTGTCATACATGTTGAATAGTGACAGTTCGCTGGGAATAGGACTTCTGGGGATCTCAAATCCTTTTTGGATCCTTCTGGAGCTACTAGGTTCGTAGTTTTTACAGGTAATGTAGTTTGAACATTGATTGCTTTCTAAGGCTATTACAAAACAGGAAAGAGGTTGAAATAATACAGCAAGTGAAAAACTATAAAGCTCACTGCTCACTTCCTACTATCAAGGTTCAACTGTTTAACTTGAATGCAAGATCCTGACATTTTTTCAAGCCTTTGTTTCATTTCCAGTTTTCTGAAAAAAATTGATTTTAATCATTTTTGTCATGTTCTGACTGATTTTAGGGAGAACCAAGATTTCCTAAGCCCTTGCTCTCTTATTCCAAACTAGATTGGTGAAGTCATCTTCACCCACCTAGTACAGTGAAGTCCCCCACTTATGAACAAGTTCCATTCTGGGAGAACATTCATAAGTTGGATTTATTCATACATCTCTCTGTTCACTTCATTATTTCTTCGAGTCTTCAAACAGGCTTTTAGCTTTTTCCCGAATAAGGATTAAGCTGAATAGGACTCATGGATGCCGATCCTCGATCCACACGGTGAAGTTTCTCCATCCCCTCTATCACTTTGCCACACTTTTTAGATATTGTTGACTTCAATGGCACAGCACACTTGGCCTGTTCTATGGTCTTCTCCTTGTTCTTTAGCATTGTGCCAATGGTTGAGTGATTTATGTTACAAGAACGAGTGACATCTAATATCTCTTCACCTTGGTCCATTCTCTATTTTTCTCACTTTTGTTTCCATGGTTGTTGTTTTGCATTTCCTAGCAGTCCCCTCCACATCACCGCTGCTTTTCCTCTTGCTTCTGGACATCCCGGGCTCTGAGTGAGCGCTGTACTACTGGGAACTACTGCACTGTACAGTAAGCACACAGCAGCACAACTAGAAGACATATAGCTACTTCCACCATTTGTTCACATTTATGAATATTCATAATTGAAGGTTCATCAGTATCTGTGAAAGTTTGTGACTCAGATGGTAGCAAATTCGGGACTTAATGTATTATAGATTCAGAAACATATCAAAAAGCTAATCTTGATATGTGCTAATCAAGTGCTCTGTGAGTCCATTTAAATTTATTTATTTTATATCTTAAGTACCTTTTGAAAGCATCAGTCATCTCCACTATACTATATATCAAATCAAGAAAAAAGATTTTCTCTCAAAGCTAAATGAAAAGATATAGAGAATTAGAGGAATAATTCTATATACCCAACTCTTAGAAATATGTAAGTATTGGAAATGAAGATAAGAGAAGCCCAAGAAAAAGGTAAAGTTTGGGTTGTATGGCATTAGTCACCAAAATATTCCTCTGAGACGATCAGAGACCACCATGGGAAAACAGGGCAGACTTCCAGACCTCAGAGTAAAGTATGTATCTTTCTTATCCCTCACTGTCTCAAACAATCTTATTGTCCTCAAAATATAGGAGCACAATTAAATCAAGGGTGCCTTTGCTATAGCTTCTCTTAAGAATAACTTAGACAAGAAAATAAAACTGTTGAAGATCATCACAGAAAGACAGAGGATAAAAACTTCCCAGAATCTTAATTTTTTCTTGATTAATAAGCATGTTGTATGTTTTCTTCCGAGGCTATCAGGGACTTAAAAGCTGCTTTTGCTAAGACAAAACCAAAGCAAACCCCAAAACAAACAGTAATACTTCACCTTGAGCCAAAAACTGCTCAAAGGGTAATTAAAAGGAGGATAAACTGAATCTTTCTCCTTTATTATTTTAAAACCTTGGGTCAGATACCTGATCAGTTCTGTTGACAACTTAATCATTTAGGATGTGTCTGTTTCAAAATTGGCAACTATGTGGTTTATTAGCTCGAAATTTACCTAAACTACTCATCTTCTTTCAAGACCAAGGACACCAAGGTAAGAGATTTGTAGGGACAGTCAGCTGCCAGTGTTTATAATGTTCCAAACCCTCTGAAATGTGCGCCCAGAAGTCTCCAGCCATTGCCCTAGATTTAAAGTCACCATGGACTCCAATGAGCCACTGGAGAGCTCACACTGTCCCCCACCAGCTGAAGCAATTATCTCATGGGAACCAGATCATTTCACAGGCCATAAAGATTAAAAACTTCTGTTTAAAAAATCCAAGAAAGGGTTTATTACAACAAAACAGAAAGAAATAGAGAATAAACTTGAAAGTTTAAGACTCAGTTGGACTTACCCATTAAGAAAATCAAATGCTTAGGGCTGGGGATATAGCTCAGGGGAATAAGCGCCTGCAAGAAAATCGAGTGCTTATAATATAGACACCGTGGTAGGTACAAAGAATAGTACAATAAGGAGACAAAGGGAAACCAGGACAGAAATAATTTAGTCATATTCAAATTATCTCTCAAATGGATAAAACTGCATATTAATCAGAAAAGACAGGAATAAGAATCTTTACAAAATTGATGGAAATGATCTGGATTTACATTCACATTGCACTATAATCTTGGGCTCCATTCATGTTGCAAATATCTACTTTCTAAATATGATAAATTATGTTTTTGGAGCTATTGCTTCTTTTGGATTAAGCTAACCCAGAAAAAGGGAACACCATTTCATACATGCCAGTCATAGAATACATTTTTGCAAACATGCTAACAAAGTGTTTGATTAAAATTTAATTAAAAGAAAGAGAACCAATACTGTTCATAACTATCTCATTAACTTTGCTCCTCCCAAAGCCCTAAGGGCCACAACTAAGGGATTACTCTGGTATCCTCTAAACTTTATGGAAGCACAGAATCCATTCAATAGCTTCTATTACTATGGGTCTTAGACGATGGAGCTTCTGTCCACTGTGTCCTGGTTTTTCATAGCTAGTATCCTCTCCCAATCATAGAAATATACACATGACATTTGAGAATTCTTAGTATTAATGGAACAAGCCAGGGAAACTGTCCCTCTATCTGGCCAATGAGTGAGTTTTTATAGCTAGCAGACTAAAATTGTAGGAAAAAGTGATGCCCCTCTCAAGGCCGTTGCTATTCTCAGCAAGCAGAGGAAAACTTTCACACATCTCCATCCATGCGTACCCAAGACTCTGTTTATACTTTATGCTCTTCCTCTTGAATTAACCAGCTGTGTTCCTAGCTATGGCTTCTCTGTATGCATGGGAGCCAGTCTTCTCTTTCCTACTTGTGGGGAGCAGCTGAGCTGCAGACTGACCACACATTCAGGGCTAGAGCAAGGCTACTCCCGAGAACGCGGCACACAAGAGGTGAAACACGTAAGCAAGTCTTGGGGACGAGAGCGAAGCCCGTCCAGCATGTGTCTTGCCTTGGTGCTCCTCCCTGTTAACTATGCTAACTATGCTAACTCAGACAGCGCTGAGAAGGCTTTGCTTTCAGTGTTCTCAGCACAACACCGAAACCTTGCATTGTCAGCCCCATTTCGTGCTACCTCCCTTTTTACTGTGTATAAATAGCAATGTAGACTGTGCTGGACTGTTGCTACCTCTCCATCAGAGAGGTCAGGTACCACCGGGCCCCACCTTTCTCCTTTTATTATGTGTCTAGTTTTTTCTTAGTCACCCCCTCTCAGGACCCCACCGGTTGCATGGGTCATGGCACCTACTCAGTAATATCACTTCATAGATTCTTCCATCTCTCTTACCTTCCTTTTTCTACTGGATTGTTCTCCTCAACATAAAACACCCTGTTAATTCACCTGCTTAAAAACTGCAGCTCTTAAACCCACATTTCCTAGTAGAGTGTGTTATGGTTTGTGTCCGGATGTCTCCTAAAGCCTCATGCCATAATGAGGGACAGATTTTTCATAGGTGACTGAACCTAAAGTTTGTCATTGATTTATAGTGCAATGCTGGGATTTAGGGTGTGAGTGCTACACCCACCCTAGGGTGGGCAGCCTGCACACAATGTAAGGGACAGAAAGGAGCTCATCTCTGGTCTCTCACTTTCATTGTATTTTGTGTCTTCTGCCACCGTGGACTGTTGCTCCCCTGCTATATGCTACCCTGCCTTGGAGCTAGCAGATTATGGACTGAAACCTCTAAAAACTGTGAGCAAAATAAACCTTTCCTTCTTTAACTTTGGGTATCAGATATTTTGTCTCAGCGACAAGAAAAGTAACTAAGGCAGAGTGCTTCATCTCTCTGCTCCGCTTTGAAGCGTAGCAAGCTTTTAAAATCTCAGAACTTCCTTGTGCATCACATATTCCCATTCTTTCTCAAACCCTCTTCAAGCAGGTTGAACCTCTTGACCTCCCTGCCACAGTTGATGCAGTAGATTATATGCTCCTGTTGGAATTTCTCCCTTACTGGGCTTCTCGTGTTTTCCTCTCATTAAAGCTGTTCGGTTTCAGTCTCTATAACATCTCCTTGCTCATTTCCTGAACCTCTTAATGTTAGAATGTGCAAGATTTTAGCCCTTACACCCCCCCCCGATAATCCAGTCATAAGAATTCATCTATTTCCATGGGTTTAGATACTAAAATGTACTGTAACTCCCTATTCATATCTTCAGCACAGACCTCTCACTGAACTTCACATTCATATATCTGACTAGATATGTGACATCTCTACTTGGATTTCTAATAAATATCTCAGGGTTATATGCACAATTTATTCCTTCCCTTCCTCCCTCACAATAATATCTGCTCTCACTGCAGTGTCTGATGGCTTAAACACTGTTAATTCTGTCCTGCTGACTGCCCAGCACTCGGAGCCATCCTTGGGTCCTTTGCTTTCCCCTTTCATTTCACATCCAATCCATCAGGAAATTCTGTTGGCTCAGCCTTAAAACTACCCAGGACCTGATTGCTTCTAGTGAGCTCCACTGCTGCCACATTGCTCTAAAAACATCGTCCTTTCTCACCTGGATCGCAGACACCTCCTCCCTGACCTGCCTGATTTGCCCCTTCTCTCATCCTGCAATTTATTCTTAACACAGACTTTGCCTGTTAGATCATAAGTCAGGTACATAAGCATCCAGCACAAAACCTCCAGTGCCCTTCCATCTTATGCAAAGTGAAAGCTAACCTTCTCATGATGGCCTGCCAAGCCCTAAGGACCTGGTACCTCTTCTTCTTTGACCTCATCTCTTACTCCTCTTCCGTATTCTCCTTCCCCCCAGCTACGCTGATCTCTTTGAACCTCTAGCACACAGGGAATGCTTCTACCTCAGGGCCTTGGCACCTGCTGCTACTCCCACCTGGAAAGCCTACCCCTCCATCGTCCAGACGCCTGGCTCCTTCATCCTTCTCAGGGTTTTGTTCCGCTGCCATCTTCTCACAGAGGGTTTCCTTGACCACCGTATGCGAAATTATGGAATATCTTCATAACAGCCTGCACATTTCTCATCATTTTATTCTGCTTTAATGTTTTTCCAAAGCACTTTTACACAACTGACTTTTTTATGTTACATGCCAACCCCTTAGAGCTGTGCCATGCACATAATAGGTGCCTAATAAATATTAGCTGAATAAATATCAATACATCCTTAGGAAAATAATTACTGTGTCTCCTCTCGGTGGAACAGGGATGAGCCAGAGGGCAGGAATTACCTTCAGAAGAAGAAACACTCTCATATAGAGGAAAAGCTTCCCTCCTTAGGCCTACAGGAATAAAATCAGACATAATCATGAAAAGAGAAAAGATCATATGCATGAGGACACAAATTGTGAGTGACAACTTCAAAACCAATAAAGAGTCAATTGCAGGCCCCAAATCTTTGGGTAGCAACCAGATCAGAATACAGAACAGTTAGGAGTTGTTTAGATGTATAAAGATTATAATAAAGAAATGTCAGGAATTAATACAGAGATTTGGCGATATAATTATTGATACCAAAATACAGTGAAAGAACTCAGCAGTATACTAGAGAAGAAGAGAGGAAATATCCAAAGAATTTAGCCAGCACTTATTTAAGACCTATAACAATATAGAAAATATGAGAGAAAAGTTAAGAAACAGTGAGTTAAGTGAGAGGACCTAACATGGGGATGATTGATATCTCAGGAAGACAAAATGCAGAAAGTTTAGAAGTATTTGAAGTGATGAGAATTTTGCAAGTCTTAAAAACTATTGAGTGAGTTCAGAAAATTCCAAGAAATATGGTATATCTCAATCAGGATACTAAAAAGATGCCCATGCTTACAGACATGGCAGAGAAACTAAAAAAAAGGCAGTAAGATCTTTAAGAAAGCCATAGAGAATGAAAAGAACATAGTAACAAGAGAACAGACTTCTCAGCAGCGAAAACGAAAGTTAACATACAGTGGAATATAATGGAATAACTATAAAATATGCATATTACTGAATATGCAGTGTTATTCATAGCTGTTATTCAATAGGAAAAGTAAAATATTTATACACTTAAAATGACTCTACTATCAAAAGACTTACTTCAAAAGAACTACTAAATTATTTCAAAAACAAGGAAATGTGTTCTAGGACAGCATGCAATATGAGAAATAAGAAGGCAATATAAGAAAGATTGGTAGACAAAAACATGGTAATATTGAGATGCATTCTGGTAAGCATTATTTGCATAACATGATGATGAGGGGTAAGACACTTCAAAAGCCATTTCAGAATTCCATTATCTCTCCTAACCATGGAATCTTTTTTCAGTAGCTGTTCTACTGTAGGCCTCACAGAGTTTCACCCCATGTATGCTCAGCTTCGTATTTGTTCAAAGTCTCAAGGAGATTTGAATATAAATTCCTGAAATTCTTTATTTGTGCAGTTACCACCCTCCAAGAGCCTGGCACACAAATTCCAGCTACTTTAACCACACTGAACGGATCTGTTTTATTCTGCCTGGAGCAGCAGTGCCTTCTCTTTGGGATCCACTTCTCTGTGCGGCAATTCAGATAGTTTCCCAGAAAAACAACAGAGAACAAGAATAAAGGTTGAGCTCATCTTGTCTCCGTCCTTTTTACCAACAATGACTTGTGTTTTCTGTTGTCCGTTGCCTGAAAATATCTGCTTCTATATATTTTGTACAAATTGGCAGTTGTGTAGTCAAGGGATAAACTACTTATTACTCCCTTGTGCCAGGTATGAAGACCTAATTCATTAACTTTTAAGTTTGTACTCTTCTTTTATGACTATAAATGATAAATTAGAGGATATAAAGCTGCAGATTTTCCTCAATGTATTATTTTCATTGTATTTCTGTTTTATATTTAAGTATAACTCAATTCAAGGTTTTCTTTTTTTCATTATTCATTGTTTTCTCTTTAAATATGTGACTTATTTAGGAGGACAGAATCTGTCCCCATGATCTGTGGACGGAACCTGCCTCCACAGTGTAGCCTGAACCTGGCTAACTTTTTTCCCCACAGATTCTGCACCTCGGCCATGACCACCCTATGCTCAAACCCTGCTCTATCCTTTGTGTTCTCTCAGCACAGGGAAGCAGAAGCGCCAATACACTAACCAACCCGACCTTGGACAAAGCCAGTGAGTTTGGAGGAAAGGTAAGTCCTAGAGCACCAGCTGTTCCAGGGGAAAAGTAACCAGGTCAGCGGGCCGAGCTTTGGTGAAAATTGTAAACTACAAAGACAGTGTGAGATTTTACTCCAAAAGTGACTCCTTCAGAGCAGGCTAGAATTGGAGAAAAAAAAAAAAAAAAAAAAAAAACAAACAGTAAAGAACCCACCATATTGCCAGAGTTTCTCATAAGGCAGCATTTTAGGAAGGGGTCATATAGATGATATAGACAAATTTAGAATGCTGTGATACTTTAAATGTGATTGGGTAAGCCATTTACATCTTTACTCCAGACACTAAACAGTAAAATAATTTCAAAACCAGTAATTTCATAAACATGTTAAGATATAGGCAAAGATGCAAAGTAGGGCATCAAAACTTCAAAATGTAGAGAGGAATGGAGTGCAAGTGTGGCATTTTAAAATTAGAATATTTTGGGCTGGAGGTACAGCTCAGTGGGGTAAGTGCTTGCCGCTAAGCACTAAGGCCCTGAGTTTGATCCCCGGTCCCGGAAAAAAAAATAAAATAAAATTAGAATATTTTTGTTTATTTTTCTTATCTAAGTATCTATGAATAATTATCTCTAGTTTCTAAATTGCTTGTTATAGTAAAAACACATTTTTGTAAGCCCCATTGTAGCCACAAAGCAAAAAGATTCTATAATAGATAGACCAGAAAAATTAATCAAGGAATCAGAATGTATTACTAGGATAAATGACTTAACTGAAAAAAAATACTCTAAGGCAGGGAGAAAGAATGAAACCACAACAAATCCAAAAAGTAAGTTAAAACGACTGCTGATAATTACCTTTAATGTAAATCGATTAAATTCTGCAATTAAAAGATATACAGTGAACTTAAAAAGAAGACCCAGTTATCTCTTTTTTAAAAAGGAAACTCAATGCACACTAAGGATACTCAGAGATTGAAAAGTGTAGGAATGGAACAAACATTTCATACAAATAGAATCCAAAATAAAGCAAGAGTAGCCATACTCAGATAAAAGAGATGTAGGTGAAAAGAGGCAATTGTGTAATGATAAGGAGGTCAATTCAGCAAGATGAAGTAACAATTCTAAATATATATGTGCTCAGTATCCAAATATATAAAGCAAATATTAGTAATCTTAAAGGGAGAGAGAGACTATAAGGTGATAATAGTAGGAAATTTAACACCCAATTTTGGCAATGGTCACATCACCCAGTCAGAAAATCAATAAGAAACAGGCGTCTGCCAGGCCCTGGACCCAATGGGCCTAGTAGTCATATACATAATATTCCATACAACAGCTGCAGAGTACATATTCTGATAGGCCACACACAAGTTTCAACATATTTTCTCAATAGTTGAAACATGGCCAGGAAGGGCCTCATTGATTTGATTTGATTTTAAGAGAGAAAAAAAGAAAAAAACAATAATACAGAATTTCAAAACAAGGTAATAGGAGATTAACAATGGTTGATATATTGTGCATTGTTATCTTCAAATTGGTTGCTCAGATTATAAGATATAGGCATTCATAATTGATGAAGCAATATTAGCACACATCTTTACAGTGAACTAAAAATGTCACTAGCATAAATATCTTATCTTATGTAAATATAAATATCTACCTATATCTATCTATATCTATCTATCTATATATATATATTTTTTTTATTTTAGAAACATAAAAGTACAAAAACATATTGACAAACAGACACCCATTATCATAGAAAATAGTACAATCACAACTAATCTATAGACAAGGTGATATGGTCTCAACAGTAGTTGTTGCTTTATCCATTGATATCTTCGAATTGTAGATGTATGGACCCATATACAGACATGCAAATTT
>PVLD010016500.1:0-44805 GCA_004027595.1 Dinomys branickii | reverse complement strand
TTTTTTAAAAAAAAAAAAAAAAAAAAAAAAAAAAAAGAATCAAATATATGGCTTGCAGGCTGGCATTTTTTTTTGATAAAAGGAAACAAATTTGACAAAGTTGGAAGACCTCAGCCTGCCAGCTTCTCTTTTTGTGGCCCGAGGAATTTGCAGTCCTCAATATCACAGCATCTATAGGACCAGTGGTTGTAGAGTTAGTGCAGCTCTGTAGCCCTTGAAGGGCCAGATGCAGGTCTTCTCAGCACCTGGTTCCAAGCCCCTGGCCAGTGTGCAGGGCTGAAGGAGCACCAGAGGTTTGAGGTGGGTTGTGTTTATTTCCTTGTCCTGGTGAAGAGGTATGCTTGGTTTCCATGGTGTTCAATTCTCCCTGGCCCAAGACTGAGGTATGAGTGTATGCAAGAAGCTGGTGTCAGGGAACTGGCTTACACTTACCAGCTGGATGATCTTGGAAAGCCATCTTATCTCTCAGATGCTCAGTTCCATCACTTGGCCAGTGTGGATGGTGAGGCCCAGCCTCTTCTCCTCTGGGTTCTTTAACTAGAATTATTAAGTAGAAATTGTAGCTGGTGCATAAGAAACGCATGCCCTCAGGACATGTACTGGACATGTATACTGTTTTTATAATGGTAACATGATTTGGGTGATTCAGGTGGTCAGCTCCTGGACCAATCCTGGTTGAGCGTCATCCCCAAAAGGGAAGTCAGGTCCCTCACCTGCATCCCAGCCAGAGAAGGTCGCTGTATGTCCTCCACATCCAACCCGGTTCTAGACACCTAATCATGTCTCGTGGCTGTGCATCTGCTCACCCATTCCTCAAGAGGATGGCTCCCGAAGTGGGCCTCCTTCACCCTGTTCCTGGCCTATCTAAGCCTCTTGGGATTTTCCATTCACCTTACTTTTCTGAGAATCATTCACAGAGAAAAGAACTGGAAAGGGAAGACATCTCTCGGTTTCCTAAGTGACTGCTTGTACTCCCGGGTGACTGCGAGGACATGGCTATAGAATTTGCTTTCTCTTTTCCACCCTCCTGCAAACTTTTACTCAGTGAAAAGTGAAACCTATAACTGGATCTTGGATAAAGAGGTTGAAGGTCTTTGGCATCCTGTGTAAGATGTGCATGGGCAGACAGCTGGCTCTGTATGTGTGGGGTGTGTGTGTGTGTGTGTGTGTGTGTGTGTGTGTGTGTGTGTGTGTGTGTCTGTCTGTGCCCATGTTGGGGAGGTTCCTTGACTTGTGGTGTGTGACCTCACACAGCATGGGTGTCCATGGTCCTGGGGATAGTCACACTGTCTCCTGAGAGCTTCAGGGCACCTGAAGTCTTTCCCTATACAGAGCTGTTTCAGGGTGAGCAGGGAGAAATTTGGAAGCTAAAGAACCGAAGAGAACCTGCAGCCTGTCTGGCAGCAAGACGCAGAGGTGGGAGAAGGTGTTCTCGTAACAAAGGGAAGCTTGGTGACTAGACTTTGAGGAGTTGGGCCATCTGAGAAGGACAGGAAATGTTCTCTGTGTGAATTACCAAAAAGGACAATTCTTTGACAGGTGGAATTTTTGCTGATGCCCTGGGTGAAGTTCTCACTGAACTCAGAGCAATGGAAATTAGGTGAGTGAGAGCACATCCCTTTCATCAGTCTGTAGTCATTTGCAGCTTCTTGTTTGGTGTCCATCTCTCAGGGGCCTCCTGTCTGTGCATTGGTGTCCTCTCCTGGGCCCTCAGGCTGTGCATGGCAGCCTCTGGTGACTCCATTTTCCCCAAAGGAGGCAGAGTGCCGGCCTCCTATCTTCACGTGGCCACTGTAGGTGTCTCTTTTGCTGCAAACTGGGAATAATCACATGCCCTCTCACTGGGCTTGCCTGCAGAAGCCCTCTCCCCACTTCTGGCTCCGCATCTTGCTGGAGTGGGCCCAGCTCAAAGGACCTTTGGACCCTCCTGCTACGTATTTCAAATTTGGTTAGTGTTGGTTAATTATTATAACAACTGACTCCCAGTTTTTTTATCTCACTAGATAAAAGTTTATTTCTCACCTGTATCACACTCCAGTGAGGCCAGTGATGAGGTGTGAGCCGCCTGTGCCCAACCTTCCTTGCCACTGAGGGGCACATGTGGGGATGTTGGTGACAGATGCTGACTGAGACACACTTGAGCTTACCTCTCTCAGCAGCCTGGGGTGACACATCGCTTCTTACCCACTCCACCGGCAAAGCTCACTCTCCTGGTCCCACCCAGACTTGAGCTGGGGACTGGAGCAAACCTCTATGGGAAGAGGGCACAGGTTTATAGGGCAGTTAGCAGTGTCTACTCTGCAGCTCCACAGTCTTTCTGTCGTCCCAGGAGAGGGCAGATGCGTTACTGCCTTCAGCAGCAGACTTTGCTTCAGAAGACTCAGGATATTTCTTCCTTCTTCTCCCTTTTGCCCTGTCCTCTTGCTCACCCCAGTCCTTCAACCATTCCTTCCCCTCCCCTCCCCTCCCCTCCCCTTCCCTTCCCTTCCCTTCCTTCCTCTCCTCCCTCTCCACTCTTTAACTTTCCTTTCCTTCCTTTCCCTCCCTGCCTACCCCCACATTTACAGACTATTCCCTTGGACCAGAAACTGGCTGCCTCTATGAAGAAAATGTGGAAAGAGGTACTTAGCAGGTAATTTTTCAGCTCATGGAGGCTGGACTCTCTAATCACAGGCAAAGGATTAACCAGATTATTCCACACTGAGAGACAAGCAAGCAACATAACCAAGGCCCTAGTGAGTCTTTAACAGTAAGTTTTCAATGGCTATTTGTTTGTTTATTTATTTTTGTTCATCTGGGACCTGCAGTGTGTCCGTCCCAGCCATCAGCTGCCTTCTGTTTTCCTAGAACTCTCCAAGCTTCCTCTTGCCTTAGAATATTTGCACCTTCTGTTCCACTCTGACTGAAAGAAACAAAGAAAAAGGGATTTGCATTAGGCAGAGTATTTCAGAGCAGCAGAACCAATAGGATTATTTATTAATTATGAGGAATTGGCAGGCAAGCCCTAAGAGCTGCAAGGCCAGTTGGCCGACTGGGAGCAAGGATGGCTGATGGTGCCGTTCTATCCAAAGGCAAGAGGACTCAAGACCCAGGAAGAGCTGATGTTCTGGTTCAAGACCAAAGGCCTGAGAAAAATCTGTTGTCTTAGTTCTAAAGCCGCCAGGCAGAACAAGTCCTGTCTTATGTAGTGGATGGTTAACCTTTTCATTCTGTTAGGCCTTCATTCCCTGAATGAGACCAAATCATGTAAGGAAAGAGGGGTATCCTTTTTACTGAATCTACAGGTTTAAATGTTAACCTCCTTCAAAACCCAGGACCAAAATGTGTAGTAAATATTGGGAAATGGATAGAGAATGTTTAAGTGTGAAGTGGAACAAGGGAGTAGGAGAGGAGAAAAGAGAAAAACATGGAGAAAAGCTTTTGTAAATAAGGAGGGGAAGAGGGGTTGAAGGGAGGGCAGGGCAATGGCAAAAAGAAGATCAGGATATGTACAGGTACAAATTCCCTGTGGTGAATGTTACCATTATGTATATCTAAAATGTACCAATAAAATAAATTTTTAAAATATACCTTCAGGGAAAGACTCAGAATAATGTTTGGTCAAATATTTAGGCATTCCATGACCAAGTCATGTTGACGTATGAGATTAACCATATCAGGATTTTCAGAGTTAAGGAAAAATATTTAAATGAAGAATATACAGAAATAAAAAATAATATAAAGGAAAAAAATACTTGCTTAGAAGATTTAATCAATAAAGTGAAAAGGTTAGGATAAAGTTCTTTTAAAAAAGGACAAAAATAAGTGAGAAAGGAGTAAACTTTTATATGGAAAAGATAAAATCCAGAACCTAAAATACTCTAAGACTGGACTGAGTAACCCAGAAGACAAAATCCAGAAGAAAATGTTGTCGATGGACTAGTGGTGAAGGACAGAAGCTGCCTCTGATGTTCCAGGAGGACCCCAGTGTCTCTCACCATGGGTTGTTGGGTGTGAAAAGTTCTAACGCATACAGAAGCATGTTTGAGGATGGTGAAACTGGGAAGCTGGGACGGCTTCTGCACTGTTGTCACGCCCGTAATAGCCGGCTTTTCTCAATCTTTGTCCCCTAGCTGGTTTGGATACTGTTATGGTTTGTATCTAGATGTTCTGCCAAAACCTCATGCAGTCGCGGGGGTAGGCTTTGCAGAGGTGGCCGAATCTAGAGTTTGTGATTGGTTCTTAGTCCAGTGCTGGGATTAAGGGTGTGAGTGCAATACCCGCCCTGAGACAAGTAGCCTGCAAATACTATAAAAGGGCAGAAAGAGGCTGGTCCCTTCTCCCTCCCTGGTTGCTTTTGCTGTCTTTCACCTCCATGAATGTTTGCCCCTTGGCTGGGTGGCCCCTGCCTTGGAGACTGAAACTGCTACAAATTGTGAGCTAAATAAACTTTTCCTCCTTTAACTTTGGGCATTGAGAATTTTGTCTCAGCAGCAAGAGAAAAGCAAGATAGCTACTGTTGTGGGAAAGGAAGCGGGAAGGTCAGAGTTTGGAGCCACATGCTAAGTGAGCTAACAGCAGAAGAGGCTTTTCTTGGACAGCTGTAGCTAAATGGAAAGCAAAAGATACTATTGAAATGGAGGATGTAGGGGAGAAGGGAGAGGGATCACCATAAACCCTGTGCTGCTCTAGATTAAATATAGGAGGTAGGTAGCTTCTTGCTTCACTCTCAGAGTTTGACATGTGTTCTGGGTATAAAAGAGCACATTAGTTCACAAACACTTCTCTCTGATAGTCCCCCTATCTGGAAACCAGCCTGTAGGCTCCATGGCTCCTGGGTCCCCACCTACCATGTTGTCATACTATAGATGCCAAAGCCATTCTTTGGGTTTGTATAGTTTCAATATCCTGTTGTGGGGGTGCTTTGCTTGGAGAGTGAGGGAGCACAGTAGCTGCTGTCCAGGCTTGAACATTCCGCACACCTCTTTGCTCAGGGTCCCTGGGCCCCTGGCCTCCCATAGTGCAGATGGTCAATGCCCTTCCCTCAGACCTTGGTTCTCAGTGAGCTGAGACATTACAGATGATGTGGCATGCATGGTGGGGGCACCCACTGATGAGTATTTATTCCCTTTTTATTCATTTTGCAGAAGAATATACTCCCCAAAGTCAAGAAGTTGCCTTAGCACTTTTCAGGGATGCTGTGATTTTATTTAATGTGGCATTTAAAGTTGCAGAATATAACCCTGTGCCGTGTGTGAGCAGGACCACTCCAGCCTCTCCCAGGAGAGACTTGCTCTGTGTGCCGTCCTGTGCTGAGCACTTTCTGTTTTCATTTTGCCTCATTTTGCAAATATGATCGATCTAAGTTACATCAGAGACCTCTCTGTTTTTAAGTAGAGCAGTTTTGCTGCTCAGTAAAGTTTTTGCAGTTACTCTGGAGGAGATTTGTGTCCTTCTCAGAAGTCCTGGGGTGGTTCCTGGGAGTTGGAGTAGCAAATTGTAGCTTTGGCTTGATGTAAATGAACCCAGACAGTCCACACAGGCATCAGAATTGGCTAACTTCCCAGCAGGGTCTGAGCCCTTGCTTAACATCTGGGCAAGAAGGAAGAACTGCTGGCCTCTACCAAGAACACCCAGCTTTCTCATTCCCTACATGTTGGGTGTTCAGACACTGGATATAAAGTGTCTACTGACTTTCTCCTGGCCTTGTGATCACTCAGGTAATTGTCTTGCTTAAAAGATATTAAGTCCTAAGGAGACGGCATAAGCCAGAGTACGAACTCCCCTGCCTCCTTACGGGAGGAAGTCGGCTCAGAGAGGGGCCTTTTGTAGGCAGAACCACTTGGTAGATACTAGAGGTGGAGGATGAAGACTGGAAAGGACAAGAGGGGGGGTGGAGACAGTGAGGAGCAGCAGAGCAGCTGACACCAGCAGGGTCCTCTCAGGAGTCAGGATTTCCTGCTCACATCCCTACCTCGTCATAGCTACTGGGTTTCTTGCTGAAATGGGCCACACAAATGCTTCAGCTTTAAATTCTGGGAGTCTTGGGGAAGGATGCTGCCTGCTGGACACCTGCCTCACCTCAGGGTATGGAACAGGAAATGCCAGTGCACCGAAAGGCTAAGCATTATCATTTAATTTTACAGATAGGAAAACTAAGGGCCAGCTTGGCTAAGGTCAGGCTATGACCTCTTCTGGGACCCAGACAGGGTTCTTTCTATTGTTTCCATGGGTCAGCTGGTAATACAAAATTCAGTGAATACTCAGGAAATTGGTACATTTCCCACTGAACTTCATACTTGTGGAGATCTCAGCTGATGTCCTCAGGAAATTGTCAGTACAAAGAAATGTTATTGCTTAGAGTCAGAAGTCTATGACAGCACTGGTTTCCATGACAGTAGGCTATGATGTCACAAACAGTAGAAAAGAAATGGGGAGGATGTAAGACGTGATCTGTTAGCTCAGATGCTGATGGCCTTCCCTCAGCCTTTCCTCTGCCTGGCCTCAGCTGCTGGCAAAGGAAAACAGTGACATTTGGAGCAAATCCCTGGGCTTTATGAACCAGTGAATGCTTTAGTTTACAAACTCACAAGATAATAAAAAACAAGTATGATTTCTCTAAGTATTTTCTTTGGATATTTACAAAAGGACAATATTGTTTTTGTATTACTGCTAGCTTTTGCAAGAGACTACATGATGGGTTGTTCTTTGTGGGTCCAGCATAGAGCGACTGTGAGTTTTCTGATATGGCTTTCACGGTGAAATGAGAAGGAGAAAGAGCCAGGCGGAGGGCAAGTACTGAGAGGTATATAGGTTCTGGCTCTCGACTGGGAGGCAGAAACTGTATGGGGGACACAGTGCCATTTGATACGCACTGGGCTTCAAAGGTCCAGGTCTGGATTCCTGGACTGTGACACCCAGCAGGACATCTCTAACTGATGACAGTGTTCTTGGCAGTTGGAATCCTTCTCACCGCAGTACTCTCTGTTAAAATTATGGCTGATTATGTTTCTCAGAGATGACCACAGCAGTATCTCCCATCTCACATGCTCGCTCTTTGGCATAGGCACTGTGCCAGCATAGAGGTGTAAACCCCCTTCCTCTTGAGTCTGGACTGCTGGTGATTTGCTTGACAAGTAAAATGTGGCAAAACGATGTTCTGGGACTTCCAACACGAGGTCATTCTGAGCCACAGTATCCACCTGGGGGTCTGGACACTCTAGCTGTCAGAATGCTCACTCTGTTACCCAGTCACCATGCTGTAAGATCCTCAAGCCACATAGAGAAGCCAGGGGTAGGTGCTGCAGTTAACAGCCCCAGCTGAGCCCCCAGCAGACTGCCTGACCTCCGCCAGCCAGCCATGTGACACCACCTTGGCATCGAGCTTGGTGCAGGCTTCAGATGGCTGCGGCCAGCCCTGCCAACATCTGACTACAGCCTCCTGAATGACCCCCAGTGAGGACTGCCCAGCTGAGCCAAGTCAACCGGCAAAATTGTGAGAGATAATAAAGTACTACCATTTTAAGCCACCAAATTTTGAGGATGATTTGCTACACTCAGTAACAGAAACTCAGATAACCACTTGGTTTTATCACATGGGACAAAACTAGACAGATGCAGGCTCAGTGGTCACAATCCTGGCACATGACTGAAGACCCTATAACCAGAAAGAGGTTTCCAGGCCAGGCCTGCCCCTTCGTGAGTCCTGCTCTAACAAAGGCAGGATGGTGATGTTGGGATGATCTGTCAGTCAGCTCCAGAAGCTTGGCTGTTGGTCTGCTGTTTGGTGACATAAATGTCAACCAGGCCAGATCGATTGTTGTCTGATGGGATAATTCTGAACCAAAGTGTGTAGAAGGGTTCATTTTATCTGGTTGGCTTTGGCCAGGCAGCTTAGTAGTTTAGACTGGATGAGCAACCCTTGTGTGATTTCACCAAGTCTTAATAAAGATGCCAAAGAGAACATACTCAGAGTGAATCATTGCCTGAAAGGCCATTGAAAACATTTTTGTAGATGTTAAGACCCAATATGTTTAGGAAGTTCTTCCTGTTATCCTCTTTCTGTCTCGCCTGTGCCAATACAGATGCATCGTCTTCCTTCCGTTTCCTTTTTCCTTAAATGCATGGGGAGAGTACGGGCTTTGTCTCCTCAGTTCTGCTCTGCATAGAACTGACAGCTCTTGGGTGTCCTTCATTTGCCTTCTCTAGTGGTGGATAAATAACCCCCAGTTCCTCATGCATTTCTTCACCATGCCTGCTTTTCAGGGGCCTAATCAGTTTTATTTCATTCTCACTATAAATGGTTTTAAAGCCCCTTGGAAATATAAAGGTTGTCTAAATAATAAATCATCATTTTGGCAAATAATACTGAGACATTTAGAGAGATAAAATTAATCACCCCCTTATAGCTATATAGCGGCTCTTCCAGTGGGAGTACAAAGGAGCTTGGAGAGCTCATTGCTAATTCTCATCCTGTTCCCAGAGAAAGAGGGTGGGGCCATTATTTATTTTGTAGGGAGAAAGGCCATGGGTACCACTGAATCCTTTTTCTGTACCTCTTAGCGAGCACACTCAATTCCTGGTCTGAAAGATAGTTCAACTCTCCACTCCTAGCATCTGATGCTAGACCCATGGATGTGTTGCCTCTTTTCAACCTGGAGAGTTTGACACCTGGAGTAGATACCCAGGCAGGGATCATTTGCCCTATTCAGCCTGCACTGTACCCAGGCTCAGGGATCTGAAGCACATTTTCCTTTGTGTGAATTTTCTTCCCTGAGCAGAAACTGCTACAGCATTTCCCATTGCATGAAGTACAAATGCTACCAACTCCATCCAGATTCAAGGAGCCTGAACTTTCACATAGGACAACCCACAAGGTATTATGCCCATTGGGTAGATAGAGATGGTGAGGCTTGTGGGACCTGAATGGTTTCCTCAGACTCACACAGCTAGATGAGTGTCGGGATCTGAGAGTTTATCTAACAGTCTAGTCTAGTGTTTTCTCGTCTCTGTAACCTGAGCCTGAGCTGCCCATTTTGTTTTTGAGCAATAGTAAATAAAATCAGTACACACACACACACACACACACACACACATCTTAGCACATGTAGCTAGAAGTACATTGTGATGTGGTATCATACATGACCAGATTCAAGATATTATTAAGACTCAGTACTGGTATCTGTTAGCACTATTCCTTTGGGTGAGCCTCTTGCTCTTCCATCTCTGTCTGTGGGTGCGTTTGTCTCACTGCAATAGAAACACAGAGATTCACCTGTTGGTAGTTCCTGCACAAGTCACGGGGGTCATCCTGATTGGTCCCAGCCCAAATCGTGTGTCTCTCCCGAATTGGTCATCATGTTTAAAGGCTGGAATTCACTGACTGGCCTAGATTGTCCTTCCTCTTGGGGAGCTGGGGTTGATGACTTCTAAAGGCGGAGGTAAGAGTAGGCAGGGATGAAATAGCAAAGGCAGAGAGCAGGGACATTTATGAAAGGCAGGGTGAGTGAGTGCTGGCAGAAAATAACCATCTGCAAAACCCTCCACTGCCACCCACATGGCATCCTTTTCCTCCCGCTGAGCTGCTCCTCAGATGGGCAGTCCCTGTCCCACCAGCAACTCAGATTGTGCTTATTTTTCTGCCCAGTGCTTGTCTTGTTGACCCTTTCCCTCTGAGCCCTCCAGTTCTCTTGACCTACTTTAAACCTCTCTGGACTGAGGTGGCCTTCCTGTCTACTAGGCCTGCGGGGGACTTCCTCCTTGGAAATCCTGTTCTGCAGATTCATTTTTTCCCTTATCTGGTTCCCCACTGAGGGAAGACATCTGCTTGGCACATTGGACAGTTTCCAAATAAAGAGCTTATGTTCAAGTTGGAAGAAATCTGCAAAATTCACATCGTAGTGGCATTTGGGGCTTTTATAGAAGGGCCAGTGAAAATCAGTGTAGCAAGGTGGAAAAACCAACTGTGTGTGACAAACAAGATACTGGGGTCTTAATAGACTTACAATGAATATGACTATGAATACAGAGGCATAACGAGAATCTGGTCTGGTCTTTCCAGTCTCCCACTGGGGATTAAAACAAATGGGGCAGTTTAGGCCAAGAAGTCGGCCTCTGGTTCTGTTTCTGATCTGTTAGAACTTTTCTGGAGTCTTGGCCCTACTTGGGCCATTACATTGGAAGATATGCATTAATTTCTAGCATCTGACTCATTTTACAGTCTAGGAACTAGAGAAATCCAGGGTCATGGGTAGATTAAGCTCAAAATGCAGAGTCTACCTGTGCCATGCAGTGCTGTTTCCACTCTCTGTGGTTGTCAAGGAGGGCCTGGCTGGGCAAGGATGGAGAATGACCATGAAGGATGCTAGGGCATTGCATTCTTCAGGCAGAGTGACTCTAGGGCCTATGGCAAAGGTTTAATGGTGCTTCCTGGAGATTGGTCAGTAGAGTCCATGCTGGGTGGCTACTGAACAGGGCATGGACACTTGGATTGACTTTGTGATGCTCCTAAAGCATGGGAACTTTCTAGCTAGAAAGTTGCTACTTCATATTTCCCATATCTGCAAATTCCTGCCCCCAGGGGCATTAAAGAGGAGTCTGTGTGGCTGAGATTCAAGCTGCATGAAGCCAGTAGGGTCTGGGCCCTCCGTGCACCCTGTCCAGGAATACCCACCAACTTCAAGGGCCCTTCCTCCGCTGAGCTGATGAAGTATTGCTAGAGAAATGCACTGTTTCTCAGACATGATTTGAATAAAAGGAAAGCTCTCATATGGAGTGTGCTATTTTTAAGAGATACTAGTTAAGGAATAAAATTCTGTGAAACACGCAATTATTTAGCTGTCTTTGTTTAGCAACATTCTTCTAATTAACCACCACGAACATCCATTGAGATGCTGGGCAAGTACGACCTGCTACAAGTTTGTTTTGAAGGAATAAATTCATTCTCAACCTAAATAAATCATAAACATCTCCTCTCTAAGGGGAGACTTTAGGGTGGAGGCAGTTGGAATAACTTTACATTTGTAATACATTGCAGGGGACTCCAGTGTACCCTTGTTATGGGTGAATTGTGTTCCCTAAGAAAGATATAGGGAAGTCTTAACCTCAGAATCACAGAATGTGACCTTTTTTGGAAATAAGATTCTTGCAAATGTAATTAGATAAATTAAGATGAGGTCATGGCAGAATAAGGAAAGCTCCTAATTCAGTGACTGGCATCCTGATTAAAAAGGGGAAATTTGGACACAGGTACTCACTGGAGGAAAATAACGTGTTGGTACGAAGGCAGAGATCTGGGTCATGCATTTCTAAGCCAAAAACACCAAAGCTTGCCAGGAAACCACCAGAAACACTATGATTTTGGACTTCTGCCTCCAGAAATGTACATACAAGTTCTGTTACAGTGCTATTTTTAATCTGTAGTACTTCGCATTTTGTTAATTTTCCTATTAGTACCTTCATTGTAGAAGAAAAGGGTATTTCTCCTGCTCCCTTTTATGTTTTAAAATATTTCCAATTAAAATTAAAATTTTTATTAACATACAGGCGTATTGTTCTGAGAACAGAGGGACAGTTTGGTAGGGGCTTTGGGGAATTTTGGCTGGTGTGGAGTGGGGGAGAATCTCAGCAAGGGGGAAGTTCAGGGACAAAGGCAGCCTGGACAAAGGCACTAGAGTCTGGGCGGGGTGCTGCTGGTCCTTTCCAAAGGAGAAAACATGTAAAACAGGATTCTGGGAGTTCTTGCAGGGCAACTCATGTTTAGAGGACCCTTCCCAGCCCGGCCCCCGTCTGGCCTTGGGCTCCAGACACAGTGCTGTGCTCTGAGGGCTCTAAGGTGCATTTCCCCCACAAGGACTCGGAGACAGTGGGAGTTCCTGGTGGTCTCCCTTTCTACATCTTGTCCGGGCTAGGAAGAGTGCTACAGACGCGATGAAAAAAGGGTAGAAGCCCTTGATGAGCGAAGACACAACTGTGCCAGGTGGAGAAGTCCAAGAGATCTTTGGATGAAGAAGGCTTTGACTCCTTCTGACCTCCACCAGCTCTGCCCCACCACTCTTAGAGTCAATAATGTCCTACTCTAATGTTAACTATCATGAATATGTAATTCGTGTCATCTCTCATCCAACCAGGGTACGGCCCCTCAACCTTCTAATACAGAAATTCCAGGCTGGGGTCTGTGAGGAGTTAGATCCCAAGGGGGTCTTTCCTTGGTGTAAGTTGGATCCATTGTCCTGCAAAGCCAAATGGCTCTCAGAGTTCTGAGCACATGCACAGGAGGCCGTCACATCTTTCCTGGAGTTGATGAGGGTGGCTGGAGATCAGGAGCAGGCTTTCCGAATTCCACATCCTAACCAGGGGAGCTGTGGCCTGTGGAGCCTGACACTGATCTCACTGTATCAAATACTGACTTCACAGAGGGTCATCTTAGGGCCCAACAGACACTCAGGGACAAAGCCTTGCACCTTTTCTCTTTCTCATCTTCTCCAGCTTCCTGAACTCACAAGCACACTCGTGTCCTTTCCTCTACCCACATCTGACGCAAAACCAGTGCAAGAGGTTTTCTTCTATCCGTCCTGCTCCTCTGCTGCCTCCTCCTTCCCTTCAGACATCTCATGGCCACTTGTATCAGTTGTCCCTACCATTCACAGCCTTTCTCTACCAGGTGTTGTTGACATTTGATCCTTCTCTTTCCTACCTGTTGCCTTTACACCAATGGAAGGAACACCACTACGTTCTCTTCTGTCAGGCCACTGTGACTTGGCCTGCCGCTTTTCCCCACTTTATGTTCATTGCCATTTTCCCCAGATAGCAAAAGCAAAACATACTTCTGGGATTTTCTGATTTCCCAAAGAGGAGATTCTAAATCTTTCTTTGGATCCATCCCATTGAGGGGCAACTTACTCATTCAAATGTCTTGATGGTATGTCTGAGAGAATTTGGAGCTATTATTCTAAAGAGGAAAAGCATCAACTGCTGCTTTCAGAAGTGGACTGAGTATGCTGGCATCTTGAGAGAGAAGCATAGGTCAGAATCATGGCAGGTTGGGGTTGCCAGATGAAATACAGAATGCTTACTTAAAGTTGAGTTCCAGATGATAAATATTTTGGGGGAGTAGGTGTGTATAAAACATTGCATGGAACATCTGCTCATATACTGAATGTGATATTTGAGACACAATTATACCAAAGATATTGGTCATTGCCTGTTAGGATCTCAAATGTAACAGTATGTCCTGTCGTTCACTGATTTGTTAAGTCTGACACCCTGACAGTGTCATGCAAGGCAGAGCTGGTAGGCTGTGGGGGACCTTCCTTGGAGGTAAACAAGTGTAATTATGAAAGTAGACAAAGACCTCACAAAATGAGGCCAAAACAAGTCTTGGAGAAAAGCAGTGACAAGAGAACTGAGAAGAATCTGGCACAGGTTCTTCAAGAAACATCTAAAATTCTGGTTCCTTGAGTGAGGTGTCTGGGCTATTATATCTGCCCGAGACCTGCTAATCTGGGACCCTTGTCTATGTTCTAGCTGTAACCATCTGAGTGTCATTGCTATGATTTCCTCCATATCCATGTACCAACTGTGCTGCTATATAGAGTTTTTTTTTTCCTTCAGTCAATTAACTTAAAGCTTTGCATAAAGATATTTTTAGAAAGGAAACTTGATTTTACCATTGCTGGATGGAAAACCAGTCTTATGTATCACAACTGAAAAGTGACTGTACACATAAAGACAATGAAATAGATGTTACTGAACTCCAGCTTTTGACTGTGAGTCTGAATCTGCTCTTGATTATTTAAAAAGTGAAATTAGTAAGTGGTAGAGGTGGTAATGGTGCCCTAGTCCCTGAAACTTTCTTCTTGTAATCAGAGGGACCAAAGGATTGAAAAGGGGACACAATTCAGTGTTCCATGCTGTGTCCTTGGATTCATGTGGCTCTTGTGATTCTCACTTCTAGGAGGTCTGACACTGGTTGTGGCTTAGCATTGGCCAGTAATGCTGGTTTTAAATTAAGTTCTTTATATATGATTTTTTTTCTGTATGGAGAAAAAGAGGTCAGGTCATTTGTGAGTAAGAAGCTGAGATTTTTTTAGTGCTTGCCCATGGTCTAACCACCATAAATAATGTCCTGGATGCTACAAGCTCATCTGACAGAAGCCATCTTGGTATTGTCTGGAATTCTTAGCTCCTCACTCTTCATGAGTGAGGGCACAGAGGGGAACTTGCCTGGCTCTCCAGTTTTGAACTGCTGGTGCCTCTCACTGACCTTGTGGCTCTTCAGGCCCTCCAGTTTGATGAAAAAGCCTGGACAGAAAAGAATGTGTTGAATAAGGTGATATTCTTATTGGAACAACTATGAGTGCTTGAGCCATGTCCCCAACAGGCCAGGCAGACTTTAGAACACAATTTTCCCATGGAAACAATGTACTAAGGGGTGGTTAGGTTTTACGGCATGATTGGTTCAGGATAGTAAACTTTCATCGAGCACCTAATATGTTCCAGAACTGTGCTTGGACTACAAAATGGATGAAGCACTGCTTCAGGCTAAGTGGAATTCAATCTTGTGGGAGAGATGGGTAGAGAGCAAATGACCAACCATTAGTCATTTAGTATAAAAAGAGCTAGGACTGAATGGGGCAGAGTTCTGTGGGGTCCAGCCAAGGGGCCCAGCCAACCTTTCTGATGTGATACTTATGGAACTTGGTCTTGGAGGTGAGAAGGCAACAGCCCTGTGAAGGGGGTGGGGATATGCCTGGTAGAGTTGATAGCCAACAAAGAAGCAAAGATTTGATTGGAATTGTGTGCTGAGGCCTTTGTTAGAAAGCATCATGTGCTCTAAAGGGACTGGGGCCAGCTGAGTGTGCAGGGTGAAGTGGAGGTAGCTATGGAGGCCTTCCTGCATTGAAGGGTTTAGATCAAACTTGCATTTAAGAAAGCTATCCTGGCGCTTTTATGAGTGATGACTAGAAAGCTGCTGTCTCTAAGTCTATTTTTGGGTGCTGTGTCAGAATATCTGAGGTGAAGAGACTTAAAGAAATGAAGTTTATTTAGTTCACAGCTCTGGAAATCCCAGAGCGTGGTTTCTGGCTAAGAGTCTCATGGTTCAAAGACAGGGGGCATGTGTAAGAGAGGGAGGGGATGACGGGTTGGGCTCCTTTTATAATAACCCACTCTTGGAATTAGTTAGCTCATGCTCAGGGGAGCTACATTAATTCTTTCATGGGTGTAGAGCCTCCAACATGTAATTATCTCCCAAAGTTTTCACCACATCTTAGCACCTTTATATTGGGAATTAAATTTAAACATGAGTTTTTGTAGGGACAAACTATATTTGAGCTGTACCAACTACTACAAATGGGGTGAGGGTGAGGAAGAAGACCCCGCAGAGGGCTACTGGGTCATTCCAGGGTGAGAATGAAAAGGCCTGGATCTCAGGGATCGCTGATCTCCTTATAATACAAGCCCCATCACAATGGGGAATCTTGATCTTTCTTCTTTTTCCTCCCCAAATATCCCATATGCTTAGAATAGAGCCCGATAAATAGTGATAGGTAAATCTTTTGTTGCATAAAAGGGCAGACTAGGGAGAGAATTAGGAGACGCTGTGATGATGAAATGCATATGTGATTTTCCTAACTGAGTTTCTAACTGAACCCTTTAGTAGCTCTTCAGAGCTATGAACAAACTTACTTTCGCTTCCTTTCTTCCTTTCCTTCCTCCCTCTCTCCCCTCTTCTTTTCTCTCTCCCTCTCTCTCCCCGACACAAAACAAACTCCTGCTGGGCTTTTGCACCATGACTGGCGCTTATCACACTGCAGTGGGAACGTCATCCCTGGGGTCCAATCCCAGGTCTTTTCTGCTGGCCTCATGTTCACCAGCCCAAGTTACTCTTGCTTGGTCCTTAGTAAAGACAAAATGGTGCTTTGCCATCTGTTTATGGTCAGAACATATCTTCTAGCTGCTTCTTAGGGATGATTCTGTGAATGTTTTACTGCAGAAGCATCAGGTGGACGTTTGAGATACTCCTAGTTGGAGACTGGCTTTTGATCTGTGAATTGAGGAGATCTTGGCAAAGGTCTTCCAGCCATTAGAAGAGTGTTAGATGTTACTCAGTGGAGGAGCACGAGAACCTGTTCCACCAAAATCTGTGATTAATAGACATAATTTCCACCAGAGCATTAATTTCAGTCATAATCAAGCTTGCTGAACTATTTCAGTGTCATACCTTGACAGAGAGAGGTCAGCCTGGGATTAGCATTTTGATTTAAAGTTCAGCAGGTGGTATTTATCTTTATTTCTGTCACATACATGTGATTGACTGTCTGTTCTGGAAAATAAAAACGAATGCTACTTCCCCAGTGAAGTGAACAGGGAGTAATTTGGAGGCGTGCTCTCACGGTTGACTGGACCTGTGGCGTAATGTGTTGGCAGTCTTGCTTTCTTGGCCTCCACAAATTGCCTGGGATTCTGGTTTCCAATTCTGTCAGAGGCCAGGTGACTCAGCGAGAAGCTGTGTTAACACCTCAGCAGGTGTGTCACTCCCGGGGAAGTAGGGTCGCTGAGCTGTTGCCTGAGATGAGCGTTGGTGGAGGAGGTGGAAGTAGTGGTGACATTGGAGAAACGAAGCTCATCTTAGTGGGGTTGGGGTTAGAACATGAGAAACGTCTTCTCTCCTCAGAGCTGGACAAACTTGATGGGGGGAGACTTTGGTAGCAACGAGCCATGCGGTTGCTACTCTCAGTGCTGCAGACGGGTTGGTAATAAAGAACGCATGATGTTTAGTGATGCTAATGGGGCGGCCAGGCACTGTCCTAGTGCCTTTACTTGCGCTGCCTTGAATATTGACCACAACCATGCTTGATCCTCTAGTTACAAATAAGGGCGTAGAGGCCCCGGAAAACACGTCACCCAGACCATCTGGCACCAAAGCCTGTGCTCTCTTCTCATTCCAGCTCAGACGCATCAAGCCAGGTGGAATGCACTCCTGCATTGGAGGTGAGAGGACAGAACCTGAGCCTTGAAGGCGGTTCTGTGAAGGGGGAAGTGAGGAGGGATGGGCAGGGGAGGAGGGAAGGGACGCCCAGGTTTCCTAGGTTCCCCAGAGCTTCATTCATCCTTGGCCCCATGCCACCGCCATGAGGCGCCCGAGCACCCTTCTGTGACGTAACTGGACTCCACTTCCTCTCAGGTTGAGCTGACAGCAATATTCAGTGCAAGACAATTTAGATCCTTCTTACACCCAGCTTTCTCAAGCAAAAAGTAAATTTTAGTAATGCATTTAATCACCTTCGTTTTCATAAGTCAGATGCAGTTTTTGTCTCAAAAGATGTTATTTAAGCAACTACTTCATTTGCTTAGTTTCGACTTTATATCTAGATATATTTATCTAAAATTTTATATCTAAAATATGACTATCCTTTAGAGATTTCATTTATTAGCAGTAATTGATTCAAATATTTGTAATTCAGAGACAAACCATCTCTAGTTAACAGGTACATGCTATGTAGTGTGGTGAAGTTTTAAAAACTATACTTTATTTGGTAAAGAATAACAGAAATAAGGCATTCACCTATTCTGTTAATTTAAACTACATATTTATGTATTATGAATATTTACATTAAGCACAAGCACATTTTAACAAAAATCTATATATGGCACTATTAATATTTTAATTATAAATATGAGATGTAGATGCTAACAAAATAATAGCAAATATAAATCAGCTTAACTTTAATCAAGATAAGAAACATAAGGTCTTTCATTATGCAACTTCATTGACATTTACTTTTTCTGCCCTGTTGATTCATTGACCGGAAAAGAAATTAGAGCTCTCTTGCTTTTCCAATCCGGAGTAATTAATCTGGAATAAATTTGTGCGTAGAAAGATGTTGTTTCTTCATCTATAGAAAAGGGTGCTGTTATTAAGAGCTTGGTGTATCATTTTACCATTCTGGTAAGTTTGGGCAAGTGACTTTAATTGATTCTATGATATTTTACAATTATGTGTCGGCAAATATCCATCTCTTTTGTGTCTACTCTTAGCTTTGCCATGTAGAATTTTTTTTTTTTTGACATGTAGAATTGATGTGGGGGAAAGATGGTAGTGGGTTGTTCACAAGGTTACCAAGATGTCCCCTTTGGTTAAAGGCTGACCATGGACCAGCTATGGAATAGGAGCCACTATTGTGTCAAGAGCATATGGGTACTGACTTGGAAAACTTTTCTATAAAAGATTAAAGTAATCCATTCTCTCAGATACCATGTAGATGAGCTGTGGCTAGGACTGAAGTCATCTCAGGGATCCTGGTGCGTTCCACCCTTAGGTCCTGGAGCAGTAGCAGGGAGCTGGCATTGTGTCATGGGACTGCTTCTTTCTCCTGCTGAGAAATCTTCCTCCCACACTCCCCTCCACCTGTGTCAATCAAATTCCTCTTTCAATAGCTGTGTCTGTGTATCTGGCTCCCTAGGTAACGTAAGCCACTGAGGCACAGGGGCCAGGCCTGACTTCCTGGTTTCCCATTGTGCCCTATGCAGGGCATTGCCTGTAGTGGATGATGTCAGTGCCAATAGTGGGTCTGAAGCAGGGCCACCACCTCATCTTAGTTACGTGGGCATTGCCTCACCTTCAGATTTTCACTGGGTAAAACTCCTTAATTTTAAAATGTTGACAAATATACCATTAGTTTTTCTTTTATATTTCTGCACTGACCACATAAAATCAAGCTGCCTCTTAGATCCATTAGAAAGTCAAAACTGAAATACCACAGTTTGCTTATGTATGCCTTAATCTTTACAAGTACTTTCTCTGTGTCCATCCCCAATTAAGTAGGCCTTGGCAATTAAGTTTCTGTCTTTCCAAGGAGTCTTTTCCAAGGTATAATAGCATCTACTTCATAAGAAGGGAAATTTTATGAAGTTGTTTGAGTCAGAACCATAACAATACCAATAAAATGTATTTTATGAAGTTGGTGAAGACGTTGCAATCCAGGTGCTGTTTCACAGTGCACAGAAATATATACATCATAAAAGAGAGGTCCCTAACTGCTCCTAGGCTTCTCCTCCAGTGACAGATGTGATGATTTTTCCTTTTAAGAGTCCTCTGTGAAGCTTGCAGCCCAGAGTGAGATTTAGAAGCCCAGCCTGAGAATCACCCTCTTGCTGATCTCTGCATGGGCTCAGTACTATGGTGAGAATCACCAGCCAATGGCATCTGGATACAGGTGTTATTAAGAAGGGTGGTTACTGTGCTGGGATGTTCTACCCTGTCTTGGGGCTCCTTTCTAGGCATGGGCCCCTTCTCAGGTCTCCCACCCACACAGAGTCCCCATCTCCAGCTGCATCTCTCTGCACTCTGCCAGGAGAGGCCAGGAACTATGCTGCTGTATGACTGTGGGGCTTTTCACAATTTGTAGGATCAGTCCTGGGCCAGGCAGTGGCTACTGCATCTGGAAGCCCCATTAGATGCTGTGCCTGTCCTTGCTTAGAGAGCAGGGCTTTATGTACACAAGCTTTGTTTCACCTGCTATTCAAGCTGCTTTTCTCCTGTTTGTCCTCTAGAGGCGCATGGGTGTGGAGCTCTGGGGGTGGGGAGATGATAGGTGCTGAGTTTGCTGAGCAGTGCTGAGGCTAGGTATTGTGCTTTCTAGAGAACCTTCCCAGAGATGAGACAGAAGAACGAGGATTCCTGAAAGGAGGCAAGGGTGGTTGTAGCTTAAAAAGTTCTCCTCTGCTTATTTTGCCGATTTGTTGGGCTAATCCAAGTCTCCAGAGTGAATATCCTACCCCCAAACCACTGAACTGTGGAAGAGTGTGGCTGTTGGATCAGACCTAGAAACTTTCGAATTCTGCTCTGGTGTACTCTGTGTGGCCTTAGACAAAAGTGCCTGCAGTTTCTTCCCTGGTAAGATGGATTTAATATGACCTCCCTCTAAGACTTAACTGAGGGAATTTGAGGTGCTTAGTAGAGTGTCTATCATTGTATGGGTTGACTTAAATTCTCTAATTTCTTTATGTATATGTGAGAGTTTTTGGTTGCCACATAGTGTTTTCCTTATTGGTGTATATCTGGCTAAGTTCACCACAGGGACTCAGACAGTTGGAGAGAGAATAAAAGCAAGCAGACTTTGTAGACATCACCAGCAATCATTATTGTGGTGCTGTGGTCTGACCATCATTCTCCAATATTCATAGTTTGAACTCCTAACCTGAAAGGAAGATGGTCTTTAGGAGGTGGGGCCTTTGTTTGGTGATTAGGTTGTAAGGACAGAACCTTCACTAATGCAGCTAGTGCCCTCATAAACAAGAGAGTTCCTCTGTCCCTTCCACCTGTGAGGCCTTAGCAAGAAGGTCCTATATAGGAATTAGAAAGTAGCTCACTAGACTCCAAATATGCTGGCCCTTCACCTTCATCTACTTTCAGCCTCCAGAACTGTGAGCAAAAAATTTCATTTAGAAACTTCTAAGTCTATGGAATTTTGCTCTACCAGCCTGAACATACTAAGATAGGGTTCCTAAGAGGTCCTCCTCATGCCAGCTCACTCCTCTAGGCCCCACCTTCAGGAGCCCTGTTCATCTGGTGCCCTGTCTGTCTCCAAGCCTGTGCTGTTCTGTGCTTGCAGCCAGGAGACCCTTCCTGCACCAAAGCTTGGAAAGATTAATTCCTTTAATTAAAAAGCAAAACCCAAAAAGCCCTCTAGCTTCGCTATTGGAAAACGCATGGCCCTGTTTCCTTAGCATGGCTGCCCGTGGCCTCCTTAGACGCCAACAGCTGAGGTTTCCAGCTGTATCCACCAGGCCCTTGAGCCACACAATGCACTTTTCTCAAATACACCTTTCTTGTCTCTATACCTGTAGCTATTCAATTCTCTCTGTCTGCTGTCTGCCATTTTAATGCCACACACATCCTATTCGGCCTGGTTGAAGAAGTTCTTCCCCCTGGGAAATATACCCTGACCCCTCCTCTGTGTGTCTGTTATAAGCGCGGCAGTAAAGTGTCATAATTGTCACTTTATATAATCTTATGTCTTTTAATGAGGTCGAGAGAAGACCTAGAGAATTTTATGTTAACCTAAACATTTATCATTTCTCATGCTTTCCATTTTTCTGTGTTTTCAAGTTGGCTTCTGGTGTCCTTTCTTTCTATCCTGAATGGAATTCTGTATTACTTTTTGTATTTTAGGCAGATTTGCTAGTGACAAATTCTCTCAGTTTGGTTATATGGGAGTGTCTTTATTTTACTTCGTTTTTGTAAGAGACTTTTTTTTTTTTTTTTTTTTTTAGCACTCTGAACATCCTTCTGCTGGCTTTGTTGCCTCCCTTGTTTTAGAAGAGGAGTTAGGTGTTAGCTACCTTGACGGTCTTTTGTATATGATGATATTTCTCTTGTGCATTCAGAATGCTCTCTTTGTCTCTCTTAACAGTTTGAAGATGATGTATCTATGGTAGCTCTTGTGTTTAGCTCACTTAGGGTTTATCAAGCTTCCTAGATGTGTGTACATTGATGTTTTTCTTAAAATTTGAAAATATTTGAACCATTTTTCAAAATTATTTTCTGTTCCTTTTCTTCTACCTCTCCTATAATTTGTGCTGCATTTATATTTCTGCATGATGCTAATGAATGGGGTTCTAAGGTTCTGTTGTATTTTACTTTAATCCTTTCTCTCTGGTCTTCAGATATAAAAATTTCCACCAGTCTTTCTTCAAGTTCACTAATTTTTTTCTCTTTCCATCATGAATCTTCTGTTGAGCTCCTCTAGTGAGTTCTTCATTTTGATTATTTTTACTCTTCAACTCTAGAATCTCTCTGTTTCAGATTTAAAAAATAATTTTTATCTCCTTAGAGAAGTCATCTATGTGTCTGCTCATGGTTGTTATTTCCCCTGATTACTTAACCACATTTTCCTTTAGACTGTGAATGTATTTATGGTCGCTATTCTGAGGTCTTTACTGAATCCAGCATCTGGAGATTCAGAGACTGTCTCTGTTAGCTGTTTTTGTTAGGGGGACATTTTCCTATTTCTATTTCTTTGATGTATCATAACTTTTTATCGAAAATGGAATGCTTTAGCTACTGTAGCAGCTTTGAGTCCTTAATTCTCCACTTCCCTCCCACTCCCAGACACTGCACATTACTGTTTCGTTTGTTTAATGACTGCGCTGGGCTAATCTGTGCTATGTGTCTAGTGTGTGGTGTCCAGTACTGATGGGTTGGCTTAATTTTCTTCTAGTTTTAATTGTTGCTTTTATATTGCAACACTTATGTTAGAATCCTGTCACTGTAACAAATACCTATAAATCAGCTTATCCAGAGAAAAGGCTTATTTGGATGAGTAGTGTCAGGTTTCAGCCCATGATTGGCTGGCTGCCTTGGTTTTAGGCCTGTGTCGGGGCAGCACATCATGTTTGGAGTGCAGGGAGTAGGAAAACTGCTCCCTTCAAGGGTAGAGAGCAGAAGAAAGGAAGTTAGTGGCATCCTGCTATGCCCTTCAAGGGTGCAGCACTGGTAACTGGAAGATCCTCCAATAGGCCTCACCTCTTAATGTTTCCACCTTCCCAGTAGCTCCAGGCTGGGTACTAACACGTGGGCCTTTGGACGTTCCATCTTGCTTCCTAGATGTAGCCTCTCTGTGTAGGTTAGAGGTCATCCAATGCATAGGAAGAGGGTGAGTTGAAATCCTTCTTAGCCTTCCATTCCCTCCCGATGAGTCTGTGTGTAGGTGGGGAGCACATTCAAATTTTTATCGCAAAGGTTTGGCTTTGATTGTCCAGTGGAAACTTGGCCTTTTCCTTGGAGCAAACATAGTCTTAAGACTGGCCAGAACTGTGTAGATATTTTGGGTCCTTCCTGGGCTTAACTGCTTATGCACCCAGCCTCAGCTGGGCATGTGCTTGTCCCGACCACATTACTATGCCGCCTGCTGAGTTCACCACTTCGACTGACTGAGAGTTCAGCTGGACACGGGCACCCCAGTCATCCCAACTGGAGTGAGGCACCTTTGAAGGACTCCATAGCTCTAGCTCTGGTGATCTTTGTGTTGCTTCCTTTCCTGGCAGAACCTTCTGTAGGCAGAGCTTGGGAGTGGGAGGGGAGGAGGGTACAGTCTCAAGGAAGAATGGTGATTCCTGTGGTTCTTGTGCAGAGTTTAGTCTCTGAAACATACACACTTCCCAGACTGATCAATGTTTTGGGTCAGTTTCCAGGGTGCTGACATGGTTGTTTTGGTCACTTGTGTCCACCTTTTTTGTTGCTCTTTAAAAAGAGGGTTTGCCCACCTCCTCCTCCTGCATAGCCGTGAATCTCCACCAGGTTGTATATGCTTTCATGTGATCAGCTTTTGCCTGGCTGTACAGTTCATTAGAGGCCTTGGGTTCCTCTCTAATTACCAAGAACTCTATCCAAATCCACTTCAGATTTGTCTTTGAATCTTCAATGTGTGGCACCATTCCTGGTGCCCAGCAGGTGCCCAACAAATGTTTGCTGCACTCACGATCTGAAAGAGGGATGGCGGACAGTGTGATCCACTTGAGCGCTGGATATGGAGTGTTCCAGGTTGGCTTTGGGTCCCAAGTGCAGTGGTTCACCTTACTGATCCTTCATTTTCGTGTGTAGAATGTAAAAAATGAGACTCATTGTGTGAGTTAAATAAAGTACGGAGTTCATCTAGAATAGTATCCAGTGCAGAATAATGTTTAGTTACTGTTTATTTCATTTCTTCCCTTTAGATGTGGGGTTGATGAAGATAATGTTTTGTGTAATCTGACATATCCATCCACACATCCATCTACTCAGCCAGCCATCCAACCATCCATCCATCCACCCACCCATCCACCCATCCATCCTTCCATCCATCCATCCATCCATCCATCCATCCATCCATCCATCACACATCCAATCTTGCTGCAAACGCAGCGATAAGACAGGTTGTGTACCCAAGAGAAGCACATTTAGTGAAAACAGATCTATAAACAGTCATTTACAAAACTGTGGGCAAGAGCTGTGACAAGCACAAGTGAAAAAGTGCAGGTACAGAGGCCAGAAGGGTGACATTTGGAGTGGGGAGGTGGCATCTATGACTATCTGCTGTGGTTTCAAGACTGTCTGGTCAGGGAGCAGGAGTCACAGACTGGAAGCACACAGGGCCATTTTCTTCCCCTTACAGACAGGATTCCTTGTCTAGGAAGACAGCTCAGCAAACCCCCGGCAATGGCAGTCATGTATGTGCTCACGCTACCTCTTTAAGAGGCATAATTTCATTTTTCTTGTCAAGATTCTGATCACTTTTTATTCACTGTTTTCCCCAAAAGCACTCACATGTCACAGTTTTTCACTAGAAGCATGTAGCAAACCCTTTCTATTCACAGAGGAAGCCCCTGGCCTAAAGATAACTGGAACTACCCACTCTATCTGTGCCTCACTCACACACACACACACACACACACACACACACACGAGATGTGCTGGATTGTGCCCGGGTCAGAGAAAGTAGATCCCGTAGTCATCTCTCTGAGTCTTGCTGTGGACTTGGCTTTGTTCTCCCACCAGGACGGTGTGGCATCCTTTGGGTATTGCCTCTTCTCAGAGGCCTGGGGACAGTGAGCCAGGACAGCCATCAGATTTTCCCTGGGTCTGTTCATCAAGCACTAGGGTTCCTGCTGTGTGTTAAGCCAACAGCAATTTCTCTTTGCAAATACAGACCCATTTCAGAAGTCGAGTGCTCAGTGTTGTGGCCGAAGAGAAGCCCATTATGAAGTGGTTCATTGCTTGCACATTGTGATCTGCCAGGGCAGGGCTCCAAGGCCCCGTTTGGGGGAATGTTAGCACAGCCCAGTGGAACCCAGGTTGCCCATAATGCTGTCTTCACCATACCTTCCAACCCCTGCATGGGTCCCTCCACGCACATCAACAGGACCATTGCCCTGGTGCTTCTCTGCCAGCCCTGGGAACTTTATAGCCCATATTTGCTATTCATTATTGTTTCCAAAGTACATCTTATGTGATGCCTGTTCAGTAGTAAAATGGCTTTGCTCTCACTTCTCTGTGGACTTACTTCAAAAACTGCTCCTAGCTGAGCACAGGGAATGGGGTCCTCTTTATGAAAGTCTTTGCAGAGAGGGTGGGAAGGAAAGGGAGCACTGCTTGCTTTTGTAGGAAGTGTTTGTGGAAGGAAAGACAAGAGATAGGGCAGGGGAGGGCAGGAGAGGGCAGGGGAGGGCAGGGCAGGGCAGAGGTGGTGGAAACGGCTCTGGCAGACACTCTTTCCCCCAATTCGTTCTCAAGGTTGAAATTGAAACCTCCGGGAATTTACCCAACAAAGTCACCTGGGTGAGGAATGGCTGGGAGGGTCATGTGATGGGAGTCAAGGCAAAAACAAAGGAATCCATTTATTATCCTGGCAGGAAATTTGTTCCTTTGGATTCTGTAGCTGCAGACATAATGATTTCATTTCCTTTGGTGGCGGGAGATGAATAGCCCTTACCCCTGGGCCTGTGTGCATTGCTGTTTCCCGCATTTTCCTAAGTGTCGTCAACTCCAGTATGTGTTTCTTTCGTGGGGTCAAAGGGCATGAGCTGTTTGATGCCTGCAGAAGGCTCCAGGATACCAGAAGGTACTCCGGGTTAAAGAGCACATCATGGAAAGAACATATCCCCCCACACTGGCCCCCTCCAGAAGCTGTCCATGGGCCTTCCAGCAGCAACAACTCAAGGTGCATGGTTGCACCTCCAGCTTCAGAAGTGGCCCTCATCTTGTGGCCTGAGATACATTCTAGAGGAGGGACCATCCCCCTCCTTTGCCATCTGGGACAAGGAGTGCCACTAACTTATCACCTGTTGAATTGGCAGCAGGTACTTAGCCTTCCTGAGCCTCAGTCTCCTCATGTGCACAATGTAGAAACTGCCTGATTCACTAGATCTTGGGAAGGACTAAACGAAGCCATGGGTCAAAGCGCTTTAACCCAAAGTCCTCTGCAGTCATGGTGGCCACACAATGTGCTCTGGACTCTTGGTGGCTGCCAGGAGGATGACTCATGGTGTCCAGTCAGCTTGGTTTAGAAGGTGGAGCATGGTGGCAGTGCTGGCTTGCCCACAACAAGGAGGCCAAGGAGACGGAGGAGTGGAGATGGAAGGCTTTGGCGGGAGTGTCCTGGGTGACAAGAGGGGGTGCTTCCCACTCCTCTCCAGTACTCCATATTTCAGGGGACAGACATCCCAGGAAAGTTGGATTCCATGTCTGAATAAGTATTAATGTTGTGTATAGAAATAATTAGGCTTAATCTTCTCAGTGTGGCTCAAGACATGATGTCCGCTGCCTGGAGTTGGCTCCCAGATTCTGTGGTGCTGTGGTTTCCTCCCACATGCTGTGCCCTTAATAACTATTTACTTATTAAGTACCTTTAATTAAATGAGTCTTTCACATCGAAGAGATGCATGTGTGACTTATTTGGGAACAGTTGTGTATTCTATTATGCCTCAGTTTCCCATCTGTGACTCATGCCCATCCCAACCACACTTGTAATGGGGAAGAGTTTCATGCCCTGAGTAGAGATGTCCGATTGAATGAAATGAAATGCAGCTGGATGAAATTGACAGGGCGATGGACAAAGAATGGTATACCTGGGATAGAGGGGTTTTCTGTTCGTTGGGGGCCTTGGGATCACCATGAGGCTCCCAGGAGAGAGAGGCTGGTTCACTCTGGGAAGTGTTTCCAGAGCTGAGGGTGTGTTCTGGTGAAATCTCACTGCACAAAAGTGAAATGTAGAGAACAGGGACAGGGGGCTGGGGATATAGCTCAGTAGAATAAGCGCTTGCCTAGCAAGCGCAGGGTCCTGAGTTCGATCCCCAGTACCGCGCAAAAAAAAAAAAAAAAGAGAACAGGGGCAGTTTTAATAAACATTTTACTTTTAATATGTTTATAGTGCTGTTAATTATCTATCCAAGTAGCGAAAATAGAAACTGTAACACACTGAACAAAGATTGTTGATTAGGATAGTAAAATGGAAATTTTAATCAAGATGGTAACTTTAAGTCAAAGGGTTTCTTTTCCTTTAGGCTGCAGAGCCTTCATCTTTATTACATGCCTCATTTATCATCACCACTCCATTCATTGCAAGCATTAGATTAATACTGACAATTTAAAATAGAAATAACGTTTCCTTTCCATTATAGTGCCGGTACAGTAATGGTGCTAGAGTGTGAGAGCTTCATGCTCCCTCCAGTGATTGGCTTGAACGCTCCAGCCCAAGCTAAGGGCACCTGATGCTCAAAAGCAGACTACACTGGCTGGGAGGCACACAGTCCATGCAATTGCGTGTGGTCATTATTGAGAGTACAAACGGCCTTTGATGACTGGAGGTTGCCTCTTTAACAGTGCAACTGTGCCCACGCAGACATCACAGACTTATTTTTTGACCCAATACCAGGGATATATGTTAAAAAATAAATTAAAAAAATTTAAAAAACAAAGGATATATGTTGACTGTCTGCAAGATGCTGTGTCAGTGCCAATAGAGGCAGTATTCAACTGTGCTCTGTGGAGATCACGGGTATTCACAGGCAAGGTGTGTCAGTCTCCAGTGAGCAGTGGGGACAGAAGCACCCCAAATGTTTGGAGCAGTGGTTCTGACAGTTTGGTGCGTTGATATGCAGTATCAGCACCCATTAGAGAGCCAGCAGTTCTCACAACTTTAGCCTGAGCATCCCTGGGAGGGCTGGAGGGCACAAGACCTTTGCTCCCCTCTCTGGAGTTTCTGACTGAACTGCTTTGGGAAGAGCCCAAAGAATTGTATTTCTCTCAAGTTCCTGGATGAGTCTAGCTAATGCTGCTGCAGCAGAGAGCATGCTTTGTACACCACTGGTTTAATCTGAAGAAAGCCTGTTAAGAACACGGTAGGAAGACCAGAGAAGGCAGGCCTTTCCATGAGAAGGAAACCCTCAGGAGAGCAACATGAGGCCCTTGGCAGGTGGAGGGGCCAGAGTAGGTAATGGAAAGCTGGGAGGGAAGCTATCCCCAAAGAACTGGCCTAGAAGCAGTTCCAGGCAGTGTGGAGATGGCCCCCCAGATGGAGCCTGGTGCTGGAGATGGGGATCTTTTTCTCCACCTCTAGAGAGAGGTAGTGTGCAGAGAAGGCTTTGGCTAGTACTACAAGAATGTAGGAGGAGCTCAAGGGCAGAGCAAGGAGCTCAGGGATCATAAATTCCTCATACCAGCAAGACCGTGTGGAGCCTCTGTGGCTTTCTCCTGAGATGCACCCCAGCATGGAGCACACAGGATAGCTGTGGCTCAGGTCCATCACCACATTCTTACTCTTGGGGTTAATTCCTTTCACCAGCGTTGCTGCTTTTGCTGGGGAGGGAAGGGAAAGGGTGTGAGGGAGGAAGAAGAGGAGAGGGGAGGGAGGGAGAAGTATGTGCCTCCTCCCGTCTGCTCTGAATAGTCCTCTGTTGTGAGGAAGTGGACCACCCACTCCCTGTTGGTCTGTTGGGTCCAGCCTTGGGTGTCACCAGCAGCAGATGGCCCGGCCTTTGGGTGCAACCGTGAGAAGCCTCTTGGCTATGTTGAGAAGCTGCTTGTGATGGACTGTGCTTTGAGGAGGGGACAGGGATGCAGACACCAGCACTGAGCTGCTGCCTCTTCAGAGTTGTTTCACTCTTCATTCTTCATTTCCCCTCTTTGGAGCCCCTTCCCCAATCCTCTGGGGCTTCTTAAATATGCTACCTGGTTTCTTAAAAGGCCTCTTTCTTTCCTTTGATCATAAAATTGTCAAGGAACAATGGCTGTCATTTAACCCATCAGTGTTAAAGCTCCTTCTCCACCAGTTACTGCCATTGTCATCTCTGTTCCACATCACAGCAGCCAGGAGTGCCGGGAGGGAGATGCTGCATATCTATCTGGGCACCTCAGGTCTTGCCTGAGCTGGGGCTGAGCCAGCTGTAGGTGCTGCTCCATGCCTGACCCTGCTGAAATCTTCTCTTAGAGGGAAGGGTGTCCTCCACCATGGGCCCTGGGGAGGCTTGCTGGAGCTGGACGGATATGAGGATGGGAAGCCTTGAGAGATGGGGTTGCCCTCACTGACTAATTCCAGCATAAGGGGCGGGAGTGCGGGACAGGCAGAGCCGTGTCTCCCAGGCATGTGGTGAGAGCAGGCTCAGGTGGCCTGAGGCTGACTTGGAAATCCTGGCGTGGGGTCCTCGTGCCAACCCCAGAGGGCTTTGGAAACTTGTGCCTGAGCAAGGAGGAGCAATAGCATAGCCTCTCTGCACACTGGGTGTGATTCCTGGCTCCATGTCATCACCCCGTCCACTTTCCATTCCTGGGGCAGTGGCAGCTACTTAAGAGGATGGTGGGAAGTGCCCTCAGTGTCTGTGTGTCTAGTGGACCCAGGGGGACAGACCCTGTAGGTTGTTGGTGAAGAGCCAGGAAGGTGTTTATCCGCTTCCTTGTGGGGACAGAGCCCTGCAGAGCAGCTGGAAGGGAAACTGCATCACAATGGAAGGGTGGGCTTTGGCTACCAGCCTGGACCAGCAGCGGCCTTTCCCCCTTCTCTGTTGGATCACTGCCCTGCTTCCTCCAGGGCTGAAGGGCCCAGTGTGTTTGGGAGGAATGGGTCTCTGCAGTGTCTGACTGGGATAGGCAAAGAGAAAAAGGGGGCTGGGTTTACAGGGCCTGCAGGCCTAGTATGGAGGAGGAAATCCAGGCTGTAGAGAGGTGTAGAAGTTAGGATGCTTTTGTCTCCCTTGGGTGACATGTTTCTCAGGGACAGGTGTGTAAAGGCGGTTAGGTCTCTGGAGAGACTCATTTTGTGGGTGTCCTTCACTGTCAGAGCTTTCCAGCCCTTTCCTTCCTGGTCTCCGGTACCTTTCCTTCCAGTCCCTGTTGGCTCTCTGGATTTCTGCCTCTGCTTCTTCTGCCTGCTGCCCCTTTGCCCCATGGGCCCTGACCCTGCGTGGCCTTCCTTCCCTGTCTTGCATCCTCCCTCACTGCCTCTGCCTTCTCCAGCTTCAGTGCCACTGCCTCCTTAGCTGCCCTCGCACACTGTGAACCCTGTTTTTGCACACATGGGAGGGGCGCACAGGCTGTGTGGCCTCTGCAGCCTTGATCCTTGGTCACTGTTAGCTTCTCCTGGGGCAGAAGAGAGCTCACTTCCCTCGGGTGCCCTGTTCTGTGCCCTTGGTGGCCACTTCTAACTGCCTGAGAAAGGAGTGCTTTTTGTGTTTTTTAGGTCTGAGGTTTGTTCGCATGTTAAATCTTATTAAAGAAGGCATAAATATCACCCCCCCTTTGCTACACACTTAATGAATTGTATTGGCTAGAAATCATGAAATAGTGCAAAATCTTGACAGTGTGGAAAAAACTGACTGTCTTTCCCTTACTGTAGCTCTATTCATGCTTGGATCTGCAGTATTGTCTTTTTATTTATTTATTTATTTTAGCCAAGCCCCGGAGGCCTGGTGCGCTTCTCTAGACTTTGCGATGAACCTGGGGTCTTAATGCATCTTCCTTTGTTCCGTGTCAGCCTTGAAGCTCCGCCCAAATGTGGATCTTCTGTAGAACCCTAGAGCTGTCCAGGCTCAGAGTCTGTGCTTCACCTCCCTTCCAGCATCTGGCCGAGCATGTGCTCCACCTCAGGGCTGAGTTTCTGTATACTTCGGCGGGCGTCAGGAACGTGCACTGCCAGCTGGTGCCGTGGCGGCCCCTACCTCTCACCACTGTCTGCCTCTGGGATCCCTGCCCCACCCTGCTGGCCTGCTGCCTGGACCCTCAGTCTGCAGCAACAGTGCACCCCATCACTCCCACCCCAGTGAGCCACATTTTCACAGATGGCGCTGTGAAATCTGGATGGGTTCTGAAGATATTATTTGATTTCTGCAGCCTTCTTGTGCCAAGACCATCTGGGTCTACCGAAGAGAAGGGCAGAAGGTCAGGTACTTCCCCCTGCCCGCCCCATCCCCTCAGGTGCCTTCTCCATGACATTCCAGTAAAGCCTTGGTGGTGAATGATGAGGTTTTGAAAAGGGCTTTTGTAGGTGTGCCCAGCGGTAACATTCTGCCTCGGCCTCCCCAGGAGGAGCATGGCAGACCCCAGAGGCCACAGAGGGAAAAGTCAGTTTCTTCTGAGCCTTTGAGGATAGGTGTTTGTATGTATGTAGCAAATATGTGTGCGTGTGTGCGTGTGTGTGTGCGTGCGTGAGAGAGAGAGAGAGAGAGAGGGACAGACAGACAGGGATGAGGAGAAAGTCAGACAGGCAGATGGATATCCAGCCACCCTGTTCCTTGACTGGTACTCCACAAAGAGTGACCGGCCCTGTCTTAAGCTAACACAGAGCCATTGTCATGAGAGAAGAGGTGGGACACTGAAAGGCAGGGAAATAAGGAGGTGTGAGTGGGGGAGAGGGACTGACTGAGCTGCCGCTGGCTGTGAGAGTGCAGGTGCGTCACTGTGCTCTGAGCCTCCAGCACCTCCCCTGCAAAATCAATTTCCATGATGGCCACATCTGAAGAAGAGAAAGTGAAGCTGTGTATGGGTGATGGGATCAGAGAGATGAGTGAAAAAGAACAAATAGGTAGGGTTGAGGAGACGTGAAGAGAAAGCAGAACAGGAGAAAAGAGAGAGAAAGAGAAAAGGAGAAAGGCATAGTCACTTGTGTAGTGGTGGCCTGGCGGCGTCACGGGACACAGAAGAGAGTGCTTGTGAGGGCTCTGGGCAGTGGGGTGCTGGTGCTCCCTCCTGTGTGAGCTGCGGTGCTCAGCTGTCCCTGGCTCGCCACTGAGAAAGCCAGAGGCAGCGCCCTGAAGGCTGCCCAGGGTGTGTGGGGCAGTAAGGGATGCCTCTCATGGTGGAGCTGGAGGAAGAGAGAAATGGCGGACATGTTTTAGTGATAAAATCAACATCCTGGTGATAGGTTGGCCATGGGAAGTCAGGGAGAGGGAGATGGATGCTGCCACTTGCTGAAATGGGGAAAGATTAGCTTACCATATTTGAGACATGATCATGTTGACTTTGAGATGCCTGTGAGGCCTCCAAGTGGATGCTGAGGAGGAAATTTGATATGTGGGCTGGGGCATGGGGACATGTGTAACTGGGGTGGAAAATTGACAGCTGTAGGTACCTGTCATCAGAGGCACTGTGGCCTGGCAACATTCTTCGATCCACCCCATAGGGGAAGATAAAAGGGAACATTTTGGGAGGAAAAGAAGACCTGTTCTCCTCTACCTAAAGGTAAAACAGGTGTGAAAACAAATGACGTGGGTTCCATACAAGAGCAACATTGCATCTCTGACACCACTTTCCCCCAGCAGGGGCCCAGAGCCCATCCCCTTTGGGGTCCTTCCCAGGAGTCCATGCTCAGCCTTAGACTCCTTTGACCCACTAGCTTCCTACCAGCTCTGAGCCCTGCTGGTGTATGAGCAATGCACACAGCTTATTCTGGAGATGAACTGGGGCTGCCATCAAGAAGAAAGGCATTGGCTTTGCTTCTAGCCCTGAGATGATGTTGGGTAGGGGCAGCCTGGGACTCTAGGTGTGTGACAGATCAGGGGCTGTTGATAGGTGTGCACAATGCCTGGTATAGTAGGTGTCCCTGAGTGTGTGTGGGATGAGCAAGACCTGGATGAGTCAGTGATACAGCCATGGGATTTGCCAGATGCTCTAGGGGACTGGCTGAGCTGAGCTCAGCCTAAGAGGATCGAATAGGAGAAGAAGGCTACCTGGAAAGTGAACTGTGTCCCCAACCTGATGCTCTGGTCTTCCTGTGGATTGGGTCGGACCCACCGTGGGCCTGGCCACTTGGATTCCATTTGGATTCTACTCCTTGAGGAATTGCTTTCACTGTACCACACTTGGGAGACATGCCGTCCTCCTGCACTGAGGGACTTTAGAAGGTGGCCCAAGAAACTCTTAGTGGTCTGTTCATTGCATTATGCACCCCATGGACCCACGGGAGGCATTTGCTTTAGGCTGCAATATCAGAACCAGCCAGGCTTTTCTGAGCAGTCATGCTGTTGATGTCCTGTGGACCCCGTGACCCGTGTAATCAATCAGATTTTCCTTATCCACTGACTGCTAGAAAATCGAGCTCCACGCGTGTGGCTCGACCATAGAAAGTGAGTTGCTTCAGCCTCACCGTGGGCTCCAATTTGTCTTTGTTCACAGTTGGGCTCTTTCTTTCTTGACTATTTTTCTTTAAAGATAATTTTATCATTTTTTCCTGTTATAAAACAAATATAGATTCACTATAAAAAGTTAAGAAAATATAGAGAAGTGTAAGGAAGAAAATGAAGTCAATTATAACTCCGACCTGCTCCTTGTGACAATCTGTCAACTTTGCGTTCAGCTTACCTGCTTCCGCAACACATGCATTCATACATAGCACATATGTGTGTTCACGTGCCCAAGTGCACAATAGTCAGACAAAAATTTGACCACATTATGCAATGTTTGGTAACTTTTTTTCAAATTTAGCAACATAAAATATACTTTTTTACTTGTTTACTTAATATATCTTAAAGTATTTTACATAATCCTCATAAACCACCTTAAATCTTCTAAAGTGGAATGGGTTATAAATAAAATAAAATGTAAGATTTAAGACAGAGATTTCCTGGAAAGATTTAGAATGCAGATCACGTCAAAGCCTGTAGCAAAATCCAGAGAAAAGGCTGCAGAGCTCCCTAGAGTTTGAGGTGCTGGATTAAGATGGTAGAAAGGTGCCTTGACAGGTTCCTTCAGGTCTTTGGGGGAATTTCAGATGCATTGGAAGAATTTCAAAGGTGTCTATCGTATAGCACAGACTAGAAGAGCCTGTAGACAGAACCCTGGAGTGGCTATTAGGTTATTGGGATGCAGAGATATCCACCTTCTGCATACCCACCTGTCATCTGAGCAGAGGTGTTGGAAGTCACCTCAAAGCAGCCAGATGGCTCCTGGTGACAGGCCCAAAGCCGCAGTGAATGCATTAACTGTAATGGGATAATATTTTAGAAATACCCTGGGTACCCCACTTTTGTGTCCACGACTGGTTTCTCTCTCTGCAGTCCAGAGGGACGATGGGAAAGGGGCAGTGGATGTTCCACAGAGGAAAAGGGAAGGTGGGGCCCAGAGAAGTCTCTACTTTGCAGGAATAATTCTTTACTGATCTGGCTGGTGTCACGCGCTCTCCTGAGTGTGTTTTGTGCGCTCGTCACTGAATCTGCAAAGCAGTCCTACAAGGTGGCAGAGCAGAGGAAAAAGTGGAGCTAAATAAGTTATTACGGTCATGTTACTGGTGGATGGAGAATCCCAAGTCACCTGGCGTGGCTGGGCTCACCCTTAATCCACAGGGCTCCAGGACACACATGAATTCCAAGAAGGACATCTTTCTGGTTCCTAGAGGAAGGCCAGAGAGCCAGAGTCCCGGCCCCCACTTGGGGTGAGGGCAGTGTGGAGGGTCAGAGGACGGGTTTGGAGGTGCAGCTGAGCAGAGAGCGTAAGCAGATGGGCCAGGCCCACAGTGGGTACATTGCCCCAGAGCGTGTATGTCAGTGCAGACCCCAGATCTGCCACAGCCTGTGGGCCCAGTGGACCAGGAGCAGACAGTGGTACTTCCTGTCCACCTAGGGGCTGAGAGCGAAAGAACCTGCATGCGTCTGAAGAGAAACTCCTCTAAACTGGGAGAAAGTATATTTCCTTTAACTTTCCTGGTTGTTTTTGTCTGTCGTTAGTAGAACCAGAGGCTGGTGAGCTAGAGATCCAATTTTAGACTGATTTGTTCAGTATCACAGGCACTAGCCACAAGTGGCTACTGAGGCTTGAAATGTGTCTAGTGCTGAGAGGAGCTATAAGTGTGAAATGCACCCTGGCTGAAGACTTACCGTGAACACAGAGGAAAATGTGTCAATAATTTTATATTGGTTGCATGTTTCAAGACCTTGGATGTATTGGAATAAGTAAAATAAATCATTAAAATTAATTTTACCATATTTAACTTTTAGTAATGAAATGACTAAAAATTTAGAATGACTTATGTGACATATTTCTAGTGGCAGCACTGTTTTAGGCAAGAAAGACAGTTATATAAAATAAGAAGGCATGCTTTTTGTGCATCTCACACAATGGTGTGGAATTCTATCATATAAAGCATTTAAAGCAGGAGCTCTGACTAGTGAAGAGCGGGGTGGTTAGCTATGGGAATGGAGGCAAAGGCTTGTGGTGTCCACCCCAGCACAATGCGCACATTGAACTCCTGTGCAGAGCCAAGCCCAGTCCATCCCCAAGGTGAGGTCCTCCTCTTGGAGCCTGATGCCACAGAATACTGAAATCCTCTCATGCATTCCTTGTACCTGCTGGATTCTGTGGATCTGTGTGCTGCTGGTCTATACACATGGAGAGTGTGCTGGGGAGACCACAGTGATATTCTGGATACCTCGACTAGTCCCAGCTATGTCCTACTTCATTTGAAAGCAGCATATTAGCATCTCAGTTTGTATAACACTCTTTGTGAATAGTGTTAAGCTCGGTCAGCCTTTTGTTGCCACAAGTTGTGGATCTGACCTGTTTCAGGGGGTTTCAGGAAGCCCCCCACCTTGGCAGTGTTTCTGGAAGCCAGCAGGAGACTTTGGGTGGTGACCTCTCCCAACCTCACTTTGATGATTGCATAGCTTTCTCCTTTACTCTCAAGCTTGGTGGTCCTTTCAGCAGCAGCATCTCTAGATGTCCCAGAAGCCTGTCCTAGGGGATCCTCAGTGCATCTTTGGTCCCCTACATGGTGAGGATTGATGGATGGTGGCGCTATGTGTGCATCTGTGTGAGCACTTGAGGAGGCATGCGGGAAGGCATGTGGGCTGCCGTTACTGGATAATTAAACTGGGCAAAGGTATTTGATGTCCAGGTAATTACCGACAAACATCTGTTAACTATGGGGTTTCATTGATGGCTGGCCTTGTTGGGCACAGAAGTGATGGTGTGTTTGCACTCAGTGTGGAAAGGGGTGATTTAAAACCCATTCCCATCAGCAGCCCACAGAGCAGCCCTAACATTAATTAAGGCATCTGGAGCATATGTAATCTGACCCAAAAATCACTTTGAGAAAAGTGTACCGGTGAAGCCTCTTTGCTCTGGTAGGCTGGTAAGAACATCAGCAGGACATGACTGTGGCAGAGTATGGCAGAGAAAGGGCCCCTGAGCGCTGCTCCAATCCACTCAGTCCACTGCTGAGGAAATTGACGCCGTGCAGGGAGGGCAAATGACCATGGAGGGAGCACGCAAGCAACAGAGCTGGAGCCAGGGCCAGCTGGCCGGACTTTTTAGACAGACAGCTCTCGAGTGGGATCCCAAAGCCCAGCCTGTGTTGGCAGCATCCCTTGGCAGCTCTTACTGAAAATACTGGGCTCTTCCTTCTTGGTGGGTGGGGAGCCCTGGAATAGGGATCCAGTCAAGCTGCCACACGGCCACAAAGGGTGAAAGTGGCTTGCACCAGGGCCTTCCCACCCACAGGACAACCTACCAGAGTTCTTTCTTCCATCTGCTTTGGAGGAGTGGAAAAAAATACGGCCCTTGCACCTAGGTTCTCGTACTCATCCGTGGTGGTTAGCTGGTGAGACTCTCACCGGGGATGCGGGTAATATCATCCCTCCTCCTCTCTGTCTAATTGCTCCTCTTATGTCTCCCTATGCATTACCTACCAAATTGAAAAGAAGAGTTCTTTTCAAGTCTGGCCTTGGGGTCATGGTAACCAGGAGGCTTCAGGGAAACTCATGTTGGGCAGGAACCCTCACTTCTACCTTCCTGATAGATGTTAACTTGGGAATGATACAATTTTTCTGGCCTAGAACAGGAACACTTCTGATAGAGGTGTTGTAGGTTTGCGCCCTGATCTGTGTCCAGTGGTTCTGGACTTGGTATTTCTGGAGCTTCTTCCTAGAGTGCTGCTCTGTGAAGCCAGGCTCCTGTCCCTCTGGCTGAGACCCACAGAGCCTTCTGCTGGAGCCTGCAGTGACACGTCACAGGGCTGCGCAGCACTTGCCCTGGAAGCCCTGAGACCCGGCCAGCTGTCCCTTTGAAGCCTGCCAGCCGCACTGTTAGGACTTTGGATTTCTCCTAAGGGCAATCATTTATTCAGTTAACAAGCATTTATTTTTAAGTTTTTCACTTAAAAATGATGATTTTGGGTTATAAAATCACTGACCTCATTTTTTGTGGTATCATTTCCATAAATTGTGTGAATTTTCTCTGTACGTATAAAATTGTAGAGCTGCTGTCATAATTTAGCATCTTTCTTTTTTCATTTTACTGTTCATACTTTCCTTGGTTTATATAATCTCTACAATTTTCATTTTTTGATGGCTTTGTAATAGTCTGTTAAATGATTGTGTAATACTTAATTATTCCCCTGGTTTGTGAAACTGAAAATAAGTATATCATCTAGTTAGTGGTTTTTTTCCATACTACGTTTTCTCTTTTGGTAAACTCTAAACAGTGGATTAAAAAAATTATTTTATAGCTGTTGAAAGTGCAGAGTTGCATCATAGGCACATTTAGGAGACCAGAATTCAACTCTCATAAACACATGCACATTCGCGCACACACACAGACATGCACACCAGGAAAGAGATCCAGGAGTCTGTTGAGCGCTCAGTGATCCTCCCTCCCACAGCCCCCCATTCTGGAAACCCCTCTGCACACCCCATGTTGATGTCGCTGGTGTTAAAGATGCATGATTTTGTGTTCTCTGGCACCTAAGTGTACACCAGCTGCTTTATTTGGTACCCAGCCAAAGGAAAGGGCCATCTGTTCCTGGGCTGGTTGGACACATGAAAAGATGACATGTTGGTCTTCAGCGCGGTGCTTTCCTCAGGGATTTTCAAGGGCAGTTGTGACTGTGTGCACCTTCAAACTTAACTCTGGTGTACGACAGCAGTTCCACTTCATGCTGTCAATCAAAGGTTGCCTGACACTGACACTGTCAGAGCCTCTTACCCGTCGTTGCTCTTGCTGTGTGCCTGAGCTTACCCCACATTAAACAGGCAAAAACAGTATTCCCAGGCCTAGAGTTTCATTTGCCTGTGTTTGCTTCATGTCTTATTTTACAACTTCTACTTCCCCAGAAGCAGTAATTACATGGATATGAAAGATTCAGTGAGTGGAAGAGTGAAAGGAGGGATGGGGCTGTTCAGAGGAAATCTGTTGCATGAAATGCTAGAGAGAAGGCAGAGCTTGGTCTAAGGGTGCTGGAACCATAGGACTAAAAACAGTGAACACAGAGGCACGGAGCAGAGCCATGTCAGGGTCTTAGGGAGACAGAAGGCAACCTCAGGGTGAGAAAAGACTGAAGAGACGGTCAAACAGGAGGATGGTAAGGCCGCTCCAGACTTATCCAGTGCCATGGTACTGAAGACGAGGAAGTCACATACACTAGATGTGGCCAGTACCACCAGGGAATGGGGAGGGAAAGAGCGACAGCTCAGAGACAGCCTTGGCGAGCTTGTTTCTCAGCAGAGCAGGGTGGAATCTTCATTACAGGGGAGGAGGAGAGAAAGGGGAGAGAGATTGAGCCTCGGGTCCAGATCATTCCCCGGAGACTTTCCGTAACCCGAATGAGAGAAATTGCAGTCTCACTGGAGGAGTTAAATGGACTTCAGAACGAGAACAATACCACCTTGCAAAAAAGATTTGCAGTGAGAAAAAGCAGGTGGAAGAGTGAGGGGATGGAGGGGATTGCGGGGGAGGGAAGAGGGAGGACAGAATAGACGAAGCAGGGCTGGGAAAGGATGGTTCGGTAGTGTTTGGCTAAAAGAATAGCCCATGTGGCCTCTGCCCAAGACTAACTTGGGTATTGATTCTGGAGGGCTGAAAGGGAGCCTTGAAACACATGCACGGAGGAGCCTGAGTGGGGCTATGCTCTGCAGGGAGCCTCCCGGCCTCCGTAAGTCCCTGCACCCAATTGGCCTCCCATCCTCTCATCCCCCAAGTGTCACAGAGGACGGAAGGGTGCTGTGACAGATAAGAAATCACGGGCCTGATGTCTGCCTTCCCTGATGGCCGGGAAAGCGTGGTCCAGTACAGAGGACGGAGAGGCCCATTGGCAACCTCTCTGTGCATCTAGCACTACCAGGGCTGGGGCTAGGGATGGGGCCACAGTGGGGGTGCCGCGTCAGTCTGAGTTGGGCTGGAGGAAGGCAGGGGTTTGTGCCCTGTGGATGTTTTTAGCTTTCTCCCTGGACCCTGGGACAGTCTTAACCCTGGTTTTGTCTGTGGCTCTTCCCCTCCTCACCCCAGTGGTAGGGACCTGTCTGGTCATGGATTTTTTTTTGGACAGCCTATTCTTTCTTTTGTTTGAACCTTGTGAGCTAAAAAAAAAAAAAAAAAAGAACAAAAACCACCCTATTCAATTAGAATAAAGCTTTAATTAAATCGAAATACCAATTAAAATATATCATCAATTAAAATAAAGCACTAATTAAAGTGCTCCTGACAAGCAGAAGCCAATACAGCCTAGGGTCTGGAGGCACCAGCTTTGGTTGGCTGAGGGAGCCAGCTAGATGTGCTGCTGTAGGTTTTGGAGTTTGGGAATCAAAACTGCAGGGCTGGCTTTGGCCTCTGACCTTCCTGTTCCTTGTCTGAGAACCAGCAGGGGCCATAGAAGGTTTTGGTTGCACGTGGACCAGCAGGGACTGTCCTTGTGGGGCCCAGGTTTGAAACGGCTACAGGTCATGCAAGGGGTTTCTTGTGTGACACAGCTCACAGAAGCATCTGGACTAAAAGCTACATGGGCACTGGTGGATGCTAGCTTCCTTCCCTGTGGCTTGCTGGGACCTGGGGCTGTCCTTGGTGATGTGGTTTCTCTGAGAACCTGTCTGTATGTAGGTTTGCTCCAGGAACCCAAGATAATAGGTCACAGTCTCAGGTCCCCTGGCCTGGCGTCCGTGGCCTCATGGCCCCTGGCCCCTCTGCTTGTCTTCTCACATCTTCTGGCCTGCATGTGATACGCAGCCCCTTTGTTCTGTCGTGCAGGTCTCCCAGCTACCTGGTAATTATTGGAAATAATAAAGACAATTCTTCCAAGGTGTCCGCAGCCATCCTTGTGCCCAAGACCCTGTTGGGCCGGTCTTCTGGCTCCTCTGAGCCTGTCTGCTTGGCTGAGTGGTCTGTTTCACATCATACCATAGCTGCTTATATAAGCACATAGTCGCCTCGACTTCGATGTAGATGCTGGAATTTAAGTTACTAAATGTGATTAATTTATACCTTTCTTTGGTGATAAACTTTGTTTTTTTAGAAGAGCAACAACTGACCTTTTCTTACCTTTTTAACATGTACCTGGAAACATTTTTATAATTAATCACCCCCTCTTAACACCTTTGGAAATGTCTATTTCACTCTTCTAGGGAGGGCTGCGTTTAGACAGGAAAGAAGGGCCAGTGTGTGAGAGCCCCTCTGCTCCAGACCAGGAGGCCAGGACCTACACTCCCACCTACCTGGTGCCAGCTCACTTAATGAGCAGGTGAGTTCTTAAGAGAAAATCCATAGCATCATGTTCTTTGTCTTTAAGACCTGGTGCTCTTAAGTGGCAGCCAACGCCACCAGGAACAAAAGGAGGAAGAAATTACTTGAAAGAGTCAATACTGGTGCTGAGTTTTTAGAGACCTAACAGTCTTTTACAATGCCTGGCTCCGGGGAATCGGAGAATCGTGGCTGCCACTGCAGGACTCCTGGAACAGACTTTGGAAAGACACTCAGTGTTTTCTATTTGCTTTTTCACCAAGGAGCCTGGAAAGAGGAGAAAAGGTGTGGCATCAGGCACAGCACGGCTCCTTCGGTCTGCCTGACTTGCAGCTTTGTGTGCGCTCTCATACTGAAAGCCAGGCCTGCGGTATTGGTGTCCAGCTGCGTTCTGTTTCCAGGGTCCTGTGCCACATGCCTCTGTCTTCAACTTCTGCCCCCACCCCCCGGGAGTTAAAGCAGACCCTGAAAGTGGGAAATTTGGTTCCACTCTCTTCGCAGCCGAGCCTTAGCTTTCATCAGGGAGACTGTGTGGGAAAGTGGGGCTCAGAGAAAGTGTCTGGGATCGGGTACCCCTAGTGTCCTCCCTGGGGTTGAGGTGAAAATGGTCTCCTTGGAAAAAACACTGAAAACCGTCCTACATGCTGTGCTCCTTTAGCTAAGAATACTGGAGACGGTGCTCCCAGTCTTAGATCTGCATACTTTCTGTTTGCCTCTACCCTGTCTTTATTGCTATAGCTCCTTGCTTTTGTGTGCAGTTTTGTTCACCCGCTTTTTTAAGTCTTCTGTCCTCTCTTTCTCCCTCCCTTCTTCAGTCCATCCCCTACCCTTTCTGTCTCTCTGTACCCAGCCCCCTAGGTTTTGTAGTTTTGTTTCTCTGCTAAGCTGCAGACTTAGAACAAAAAAGCAATCAGTTTACTTGCAGGAGGGATCTGAATTATTTTCTGTGTCTGTGAAACCTTTCTGTGCTCTTTTGCTTGCAGAACTGAAGTACCCAAAGTGTCACAGCCAGTGGAGGATGATTTCCTCAGGCTGTGGGAAAGAGGGAGGTGATATGTTGGAAGCATAGTCTGCTCCTTTTTCCACCACAGTAGATGTCTTTGGATATCTACTTCTGCCAGTGTTCTGGTCTAGGGGAGGTGAAGACAGCCCACCTGTTTTCAGTGGGTGCACCATGGCCAGAGCACCCTCCAGACCTGGGGTGTCTGCTGGACCTTTAACCTCTCAGTGGGAGAGCTGAGGTGTTACATATGTCACTGAGCTTCCATGAAAAGTCTGTACAGTTTTCCTCAGACTCTTGAAGAAACTCAAGATCTAAGAATTGAAATCTTTGACAATGACCTATAATAACACATACAAATACTCCTTGATTTATGATGGGGCTGTAATCCCAATAAACCTCTTGTTAGGCTGAAAATGTAAGTCAAAAATACATGGAATACACTTAACCCACTGAACTTCACAGCTTAGCCTAGCCTGCTTATTTAAAGAACACCTACAGTTGGGCAAAATCATCTCTCACAAAGCTTATTTTATAATGAAGTGTTGATATCTCATGCAACTTATGTAACTTAGGTAACAGTGTTGAAAATGAAAAACAAAATGGTTTATGGATATACTTTCACACCACTAGAAAGTGAAAAAAATATGAGCTGAACTATCATAATTTGGGGCTGTTTACACATATCTTAATTCTGTGTGTGTATGCAGGAGTGTGTGTGTGTGTGTGTGAGAGAGAGAGAGATAGACAGAGAGAGAGAGAGAAATGAAAGAAATGAAAGACTGATATTTTAGGATATCAGCATATCTGAAATAAAATTTCCCCAAACAATACTGCTTAGCCTTTGTGCATATAGCTCACTGTGGTGTTTTCTATTTTTATTCTACTTTGATTCTGTTATAAGCTATGCCATTTCATTAAAGAATACTAATTGCAACCCCCCAAAATTGATTTCATGGTCTAGCCATGAGTCACACCCTTTGCTATCAAAACACTGATCTAAAGGAATACGTTAAGAACCACCAGTGTCCTAGGAATTCTTATCCATCACTAGGAGTACAAATTAGCACAATTCTTAATGAGGGTTTTTTGGCAGAATATACCAAATTCACAAAAACATATGTCCATTGACCCTGATGTTCTATTTCTAGGAATTTATTTTACAGATATATTTATGCAAAATGATATTCAAGGCAAATCTTTGCAGTACTGTTTATAATGGTAAAATATTGGAAACAACCCAAATGTCTATCATTATAGAACTGGTTAAATAACTAATGGAACATCTACACAATGGAAGAATACTCTTCAGCTATTTAAAAAAAGAAAGAAAGAAAGGAAACTCCCAGTGACCTGCACTGGAAAGTTTGCCAAGATATATTAAGTCAAACAAGCAACATGCAAAACAGAGCATTAAATATGTTAGTTACCATTTGGTTGAAAAAGGGGTAATTGGACTGTGAATTCATATTTCCTTGATTTAAACTCAACCACTTGACGTTGCTTTTCATAAAGGTTGGAGTGGTTGGCCATTGGCAGTTTCCAATGGTAAGCTATAGTATGTGCATAAAGGAAGGAAAGGTTAGAAACCAAGTTACCTTGAAAAGGATGCAAAGAGACTTCTCACTGGAGTCTGTTAACAGTAAGGAGTCTCACAGAAGGTGGCCTGTGAGAAAGAAATGAAATGGGGATCACTCTGAGCTAAGGCAGAGCCAAGGACAACCCCACACATGCAGGGTGACAGAGGCCACCTGCTTCTGTCTTCATGTCCAAGTCCCAGGAAAGATCAGCCCTAAGCAGTGGACAGCAGGCCAGGCAGTGTGGACCAACAGGTAGAGTCTGCCTTTGTCTTCCCGCTTTATCCTTTGCTCTTTCTAGATGTGTGTTCATGCCATGGTGAGGATGAACAGAAGCTTAACTTTTTCAAAATTGTACATTTTGAATGCAATTGCATGTGGCAAAGAAAGAGACACTCAAGGAGTATTGCTGGCTATAGGTAGCACCAGGTGGGGCTCCTTACCTGTCAGGGATGGCCTGAAGAGGCCCAAGGACTCAGGAGAGCTGACCACAGGCAGCACCCACTTCTCTCCTGCCCAACATCGGCTGCGTTCTGTCCATGCCTGCTGGTCAAGCTGTGTGAGTTTCCTTCAGGTCTTAGCTCATCTGGGAACCTGTATCTTGAGGGGCTGAGTATACTGGGGTAAGTGTCGGGGGTGATGGGGATAGACATGGAGCCTGGTCTGTCTACCGCTCATGCTTTTTCAAGTTTCCAGTGCCAGTGGGGGTGTTCGGCAGGTCCTCTCAGGCAGCATTTCCATGGCGGAGCATTGGAAACTTGTTTTCATCAGCATGTTGAGGCCTGACCTATCCCTTCAGAGCAGAAGCTCACGGATGGACTCAGCCCCATCCATTCCTACCTTGGGAGCAGAACTGTCAGGAGCAACAGGTACCCAGGTCCTCCCTTCACCAGGCAACTCCATGGGGCAGGGCAGGACACCAGCATCAGAGACCCGTGGCAAGCAAAGTCCAAGCTGTGGGCTGGCCTGTGGCTGGTACAGTAGCCCCAGCATGTCGCTGGATATCCAGGCTGACTCCTTACACAAGAGAGGGGGTTGGGTGTGAGGACGCATGGGAGTGGGTCACAATCGCTGGGAGAGCCTCCCTCTTCCTGCTACTGAGAAGCATCCTTATACTGTATTCTCTAGGTGTGGACCAGTCCCTCTGTGGGACACAGCACTTCTTTAGCCTTATATAGACTTTAATTTAGTTATGGTTGATTGCAGTGGATCTTAAGTTAGGATCTTCTCCTTTCCAAAGCACTGTGTGTTGATGTCATTCTGAGTTACATATTTCTTTAGACAGAGGGAATCTTATTATCTCTCTAGTTTCCTGTTTTATCCAGCACACCACCACTTAGATAGCTGAAACAGCATTTGGACCACTGTCAGTAAAAGGATTGGTGGGATCCCAGTGGGGCTCTGGGCTGGGTGGATGGAAGGAGTGAGCAGGATCAAGGCGGGGCCAGTAGGAGACTGCTGCTGGAGCTCCGGAGCAGCCCCTGGGGCCTGGGTGGGAGGAGGCAGCAGGTGAAGGAGAGGGTGAGAGATGCAGGCGGCCCTGGGAGGGAGGAAGCCATTAGCTCTCAGAGCTAAGAAGCAAACAGCACTCATGAAGTTCTTCAGTTGTTCTTTGTCATGGAAATATTTTATTTCTCCATTGAATTTGAGGGATAATTTTGCAGGGTACATCAGTCTGGGTTGGAAGTTGTTTTGTCTTAGAATTTGTAGTATCTCGCTCCAAGCTCTTCTTGCTTTCATGGTTTCAGTTGAGAAATCTGCTGTGATTTTTATGGGCTTTCCTT
>PVLD010016499.1:0-44815 GCA_004027595.1 Dinomys branickii | reverse complement strand
TCACAACTGATCTACAGACAAGGTGACATGATCTCAACAGTGGTTATTGCTTTATCCATTGATATCTTCGAAGTGTAAATATATGAACCCATATACAGACATGCAAAATTGGTCAGACAATTAATCCTCTCAACAACAGAAAAACACAAAAAACAAAAAAACCAAAGACAGAAAACAAAACAGGCAAAAAAAAAAAAAAAAAACCAATAGTTGCTGCTTTGCATATTGATATCTTCGAAGTGTGTGTTCAGGATAACACATATAGACATACAAGATTCTAATAAAAAGAATATACCAGCGAGGGCGAGGAGTAAAGTAGAAGGGAAAGTTAGGGAGTTAACAACAGGAAAATAAGGCACCTATCATAATAACTGAATGTAAATACTGTCAGTCCCTCCCCCCAAAGAAACAATCAGACTGCTAAAATGGATCAAGAAACAACATCCAAAAATATGCAGTATACAAGAAACACATGTAACCTAAAAAGTAACTCATAGACTAAAAACTAAAGGGCAGAAAACAGTGTTCCATGCAACAGGCACCCCTCTCCTCCAAAAGCAAATGTAGCTTTCTTATATTGAGACAAAGTAGACTTCAAGCCAAAACTGATCAAAAGAGGCAAAGAAGGTTAGGGAAGCAATCCAACATGAAGTGGTAACAATTATTAACATATAAACACTAAACAATAATGCACCCAACTTCATAAGTACTACTGACATAAAAGATAAAAATACACATCAACACAGTTATAGTTGGGGTTCTCAATACCCAAGTATCACAAATAGGCAGATTGATTAGACAAAAATCAACAAAAACAGTTGGAAAAAAACCTTCAAACAAACGGACTTAGCAAGTATCTACAGAGTGTACTACTCAACAGCTGAATACATATTCTTTCAGAACTGATTGGGACTTTCTCCAAAATAGACCACATATGAACCAATAAATTAGCCTCAAGTAAACATAACAGAATTGAAATTATGCCTTGCATATTATTAGACCATAAAGCAATGAAGTTAGAAACCAACAACAAAAGAAAATACTGAAATTATGCAAATGCATAGAAAGTAAGCAAGATATTCTTAACTAAGCAATGATTTAAAGAAGAAATAAGACAGTTTCTAAAATTAAATGATAATGCCAGAACAACATACCAGAATTTATGGGACCCAAAGAAACCAATCCTATAAGGGAAAGTTATAGCTGTGAATTCCCACATCACAAAAGCAGAGCAAGCCTAAACTATTAACCTAACAGTGTACCTCAAAGCCCTAGAAAAACAATAGCAATGTAAACCTAAAACTAATACAGGAAATAAAATTATAAAAATCTGAGCAGAAATCGGTAAAACTGAGACCAAAAATGAATACAAAGAACTGATGAATCTAAGAATTCTTTTTCAAAGCAATAATCAAAATAGACAAGTCTTTATTCACCCTAACCCTAAAAAGGAAAAATAAGACCTAAATCAATGCAATTAGAAAAGGAAAGAGTGAACGAAAACAGACACTGTCAAAAAACTTAACAACTACTTCACAAACCTTTACACCAATAAACTGGAAAATTCAAAAGAAATGAATAGATTTCTCAATACATATGAACTAACAAAATTTAACCAAGAAGATTTAAAAACCCTGAATAATCCAATAAAAAGTATTGAAATCAAACCAGTAATAAATAACCTAACAACTAAAAAAGCCCAGGATAGGATGGTGATTCAATGCTGAACTCTACAAAAACTTCAGAGAAGTTCTAACAGAAATATATTCTTCAAGTTATTTAATGAAGTTGAAAGGGAAGGAGTACTGTCAAAGTCTTTCCTGGAAGCTACTATTATCCTGTTTCAAAAAACAGACAAGGATCTTACCAAAAAAGAGACTTACAGACCAATCTCTTTAATGAATATCGATGCAAAAATCCTCAACAAGATACTATCAAATAGAATGCAACTAATTATCAAAAAGATCATATATCGTGCCCAAGTAGGCATCATTTCAGGCATACATAGATGGTTCAACATATGCAACTCAATATATGTAATACATTACATAAATAGAAGCATGGACAATCATCATGTGATTATCTCAATAGATGCAAAAAAAATGCCTTTGACTAAACTCAACATCCTTTCATGATAAAAATAAAACCTTGAAGAAAATAGGTTTAAAAGAACCTTCTCTCAATCTGATAAAAAACCATTTTGTCAAACCTACTGACACCATATTAAATAAGGAAAACCTGGAGGCTTTCCCTCTAAAATCAGGAGCAAAACAAATATGCCTTCTGTCACCACTCCTGTTCAACATAATAATCAAAACATTAGCTATAGCAATTAGCCAAGAAAGAGAAATGAAAGTACTGTGTTAGGAAAGAAAGAAGTTAAATTATCATCATTTGCACATGATATGATCCACTAAAGTGGAGATCCCAAACCATCCACCAAAAGACTCATTGAATTAATAAACAAATTCAGTAATATAGCAAGACACAAAATCAATACACAAATTAATAGCATTTCTATACACTAATAATGAGCCCACTGAAAAAAATTACGGGGAAAATATCATTCAAAATAGCATGGAAAGCCATCTCCACTGGGACCCAGGTGAAGGCCCAGAGGGTGGCCCCTCCCATTGCTATTTCCACCTCCTCTGCTATCCAAGTGAAGGCACAGAGGGCAGCCCCTCCCATCAACATTACCACCATTGCTGTGACACAGGTGAACTATGCCAGAAGGCCCAGAGAGTGGCCCCCCCTTGATGCTGCCACAACTGAGATGAACTTCCTGGGAAGGCCCAGAGACAAGGGGAAACAGTAATGACACAGTAGGGTCTCGACTAAGGTATACAAGATGGACAGGAGGGACTAGTAGCATGAAAACACCAAAGCAACAATAAAAACAGGTGGTAAGTTAGGTGAACTAGTAATGTGCTCGGGGATAAAGACACATGAAATAGAAGCACACAGGCAGGGCTACCTCTATTCTCTCCTTTTTTGCTGTTTTTTTGTTTTGTTTTGTTTTGGTCTTGGTTTTCTTTTTCTCTTTATTTTTCTTTCACTTTTCTCTTTTCTCTTTCTTTTCCTCTTTCCTGAACAGCTGGGCAGAATACCAGCCACAGAAAAATAATGCCGTCTCCCAAACCTAGAGACTAATGTCAAGAAATCCCTTGCTTATTCCCTCATTCTTTTCCTTCTGCCTCCTGCTCTACTCTCCCAAAGTGTGCACAATTATCCTGTCCTCCAGCCTGGCATCTACTTTCTTTTCAGTTATCTTTGTTTTATCCACTCTCCTTCTTAAATCTCCCCACCACAGGGAGGGAGAAAACACTCTACTAAGGGAAAACACTCAGAATTGTGGAATGTGCTCCGGTAGCTTAAGGTACAAAATAAATACCTACCACAATTTCTCAGCCTCTAAACAGTGCTTGATGCTATTTTTTGCCAATGAAACTACTTTAGCCAGGATATCATATCTGTTCTAATCAGTTGTTCTTCCATCTGTAACAATATTGGGAATTTCTGGGGTAATAACTTTATCTAATCCCAAAACTAGACCTGGGACTGAAACAGACACCAACATCTCACTATTAATTAAATGGGAAGGTAGGATTTTAGAACAGACACAAGCCAAGAACCTCCTACACAAAGAAGACATTACTGAGGAACAGACTTTTCCAAGAGAGAATTTGATACTAGTGATATAGCTACCTACTACAAAAACTTACAAGGATCGACACAGAAAACAAAGCAAAAATTTTTGAAATAGAAAATGACAAGATACAAAAGCAAGATGCAACTTTAGACCTCAAGCCCACTCAGAACAGGTCCAGGAGATAGAGGAAAATGGAAGACACACGCCTGAAATTTCTGAAATGTTAGCAACCGAAGAAAAGAAACAATTCCAGGAGGCTATAGAGAAAATCCAAACAGAAATAATCTCTCAGGTAAAAAAAGAAATGTCAACATTTATAAAGAAATTTCTCAGCAAATATAAAAGATAGATTTTTAAAAAGATGATGATAGGAAGAGTACGGAAACCATGGATGATCAATATAGGAAAGAAATAGAATGCATGAAATGGATTCAAGTAGATATCCAGGGAATTGAAACTTGGATTGAAAGTGGCAAAACCACTTGAATAAAACGGAAGACAGACTCTGAGATCTTGAAGGCAGGATTAGGACTAGTGATCATGAAAAGAAAGAACTCCTAAAAGTAACAAGGAACCAGGGAATAACTTTACAACAGCTATAAGATGATGCAAAGAAAAATAATATAAACCTAAAAAATAATATAGGTTGAAGTGAAAAACCAGGAGTCAACACAAATGACATAAAAAGACTATTTCAGAAATAATAACAGAAAATTTCCCAAACATGAGAACAGATCTGATACCTATAGATGAGGCATATAGAACTCCAATTAGCCTTCATCAAAATAAACCCACGGCAACACATAATAATCAAGATCATAGAAATTCAGCAAAATAACAGACTATTAAAAGCTGTTAGGGAAAAAAACATTACCTATAAAAGAGAGCCCATAAGAATCACAGCTAACTTCTCAACACAAACCCTCAAAGCAAGAAGAGCTTGAATGAAGTATTTCAACTCCTGAAAACAACTTCCAACCCAGATTTCTGTACCCTGCAAAACTATCTTTCAAAATTAATGAACAAATAAGATAATTCTATGACAAAGAACAACTGAAGAAATTCATGACCACCAAACCAACCCCACAAAGGATATAGAAAGATATTCTAGACATAGATAAAAACGACACCAATTCCAAAAACAGCAACAGAAAAAAACACCAAGCAGGGGAAGCAGTTAAACAGAGGAGAAAGTAGGGAACCTACAACAGGAAAGTAGCATGACAAAGATAAGTCACTTCATATCACTTATAACCATCAATGTAAACGGCCTCAATTCACCAAACAAAACAAACACATTGGCAGAATAAATCAAGGGACAAAATCCAACAACATGCTGCATACAAGAAATATATTTAACTGAAAAAGAAATTCATAAACTGGAAGTCAAAGAATCGTAAACAACACTCCATGCCACAGGAACCCAGAAAAGGTAGGGGCAGCTATTCTGTTTGCAGACAAAATCAAACCAAGAATGATCAAAAGAGATAAAGAAGGTCACTATCTACTTGTTAGGGGAAAATGTCAACAAGAAGAGATAACAATCATAAACATGTATGCAACAAATACAGGAGCACCCAACAATATAAGACAAGTATTAGTAGACAAGAGAAATCAAATAAGCCATAGAACAACTGTACTTGGGGCGTTTAATACCCCATTGTCACAAAGAGGTAGATCAACTAGACAAAAAATCAGGGAAGAAATAAAAGAACTGAACCAAGCTTGTGAACAAACGCACTTAGTTGACATTTACAGATTGTTCCACCCAACAACATCAGAATATACATTCTTCTCAGCTGCAGAGTGACATTCTCTCAAGTAGACCACATACTAGCACACCAAACGTGCTTAAGTAAATGCAAAGGAATTGAAATTATCCCAGGCTTACTATCTGATCATAGTGAAAAGAAGTTGGAAACTAATGACAAAAGAAACTGCAAAAACTCCACAAATACATGGAAGATAAATAACACCCTCCTGAACAACCAGTGGATCACAGATGAAATTAAAGAAGAAATTCAAAAATATCTACAGTCAAATAAAAAAAATACAACTTAGTGTAACCTACAAGGCACAATGAAAGCAGTCCTTAGAGGGAAATTTATAGAAGTGAATTTTTACATCAGGAAAACAGAATGAGCATAAATAAACAACCTAATGCCTCACCTCAAGCTTTTAGAAAAAAAAAAAAAAAAAAAAAAAAAAAAACCAAAAACAAAAAAAAAAAAAAAAAAAAAAAAAAAAAAAAAAAAAAAAAAAAAAAAAAAAAAAAAAAAAAAAAAAAAAAAAAAAAAAAAAGCAAGTCAACCCCAAAGCCCATAGAAGGGAGGAAATTAAAAAGATCAGAGCAGAAATTAACACAATTTAGTCCAAGAAAACAATACAAAGAATTATTGAATCAAAGACTTGGCTCTCTAAAAGAATAAATAAAATTGATAAATCCCTAGCCAACCTTACTAAAAAAAGAAAAATCTCAAATCATTCAATAAGGAAAGATAAGGGTAAAATCACTACAGATCCTGTGGTAATTCAAAATGTTATCAGTACCTACTTCAAAACACTTTACTGTCGTAGGATGGAAAACAGAGAAGAAATGGACAGATGTGTAGAAGCAAAGCTGACTCAAGAAGATCTAAAAATTCTGAATAATCCAATATCAGTTAATGACTTTGAAAATGTAATTTAAAATTTACCATCAAAGCAAACCCAGTTCCTTCTGGATTCATGGTTAAACTGTACAAGAAATTTAGATAAGATTTAATACAAATACTCCTCAACTCTTCAAGAAGTAGAAAGGGAAGTAATTCTCCCTACCTCATTCCTGAAGACAAGTATCACCCAGATACCAAACCAGAGAAAGACCCAAACAAAAAAGAGAACTACAGGCCAATCATCCTAGTGAACATAAACACAAACTCCTCAGTAAAATACTAGCAAGCACAATACAGCAAATCATCGAGAAGATTATACACCATAACCAAGTGGAATTTATCCCAGGAATGCAGGGATGGATCAAAATACGCAAATCAATAAAGGTAATACACCATATCAACAGAGCCAAAGACAAAAATCAAAATCACATAATAACCTCAATAGCTGCAGAAAAAGCTTTTGATAAAGTCCCACACTCATTTATGATAAAAACAATACAGAAAATCGGAATAGATTGTCTTTACTTCAATCTGATAAAAGCCATCTATGACAAACCAATAGCCAACACAACACAAAATAGACAAAAAGTGACACCTTACATTCTAAAATCAGGAACAAAACAAGGATATCCATTATCACTGCTCCTATTCAGTATAGTTCTGGAAACATTAGCCAGAGCAATTAGAGAAGAGAAAGAAAGAAAAGGAATAATGACATTAAGGGAAGAAGTTAAATTATCATTACTCATAGATGACACGATACTCTACATAGAAGACCCAAAGCACTTCACCACAAGACTTCTAGAATTAATAAGCAAATTCAGGAGGGTAGCTGCCTACAGGGTCAGCACTCAAAAATAAATAGCATTCCTGTACACAAAAAACTCACTGAGAGAGAGATTAAGGAAACCACATCCTTCACAGTAGCATCCAAAAAATGAAATACTTATGAATCAATCTACAAAGGAAGTAAAAGACCTCCACCTTGACAATAACAGTATTGCCAAATTCAATGCAATCCAAATTAAAAGGCCATTAGTATACCTCACAGATCTAGAGAAAACATTCTTAAAATTCATCTGGAACAAGAAAAGGCCTAGAATAGCAAAAGCAATCCTGGGGAACAAAGGAAACGCAGGAGGTATCACAATTCCTGACTTCAAATTACACTGCAAAACTAGTGTGATAAAATCAGCATGGTACTGGAAAAAAAAAAAAAAAAAACCAGACCTGAGGATCAATGGAATAGATTAGAAGATGCAGACACAACTACAAACACACTTAGCCACCTTATCTTTGACAAAGAAGCCAAATATGTTCACTGGAAGAAAGACAGCCTCTTCAATAAATAGTGCTAGAAAAATTGGCTTTCCACTTGTCAAAGAATAAAACTAGGCCATTGTCTATCCGCATGCACTAAACTAAAGTCAAAACGGATCAAAGATCTAAATATTAAAACAGAAACACTACATCCACTGGAGGATAAAGTAGGTAGAAATTTTGAAGACATAGAGGTAGACAGATGTTCATGAACAGAAACCAAACTGCAGCAGAAGCACTTCAAACAACCAACAATTGGTATCTCATCTTATTAAAAAGCTTTTTCACATCTAAGGAAATCATGAACAGAATTAAAAGAAAACCCACAGAGTGGGAAAATTTTCAACCAACTGTCTGTCAGACAAAGGACTTCTATCTAGAACATATAAAGAATTGAAAAAAAATTGACCCCACAAATTCAAAGACCCAATCCAAAAAAGCACATGTGAGATGAAGAAATACTAGTAGAAAAAAAATATATGAAAAATGTTCAGCATCATTGGTCATTCAAGAGATGCAGATTAAAACAACACTGTGATTCCATCGCACCCCAGAAAAAATGGCTGTCATCAAAAAATCAACCAACAACGAATGCTAGAGGCACAGTGAAGAAAAAGGAATCCTTCTGCACTGTTGGTGGGAGCATAGACAACCAGTGTGTAAATGTGTGTGGACAGTCCTCAAAAAACTAGGATTAGAGGTCCCATTTGACCCAGCTATTCCCCTTCTGGATATTTTCCCAGAAGAATAAAAACATCATACCACAGAAACATATGTGAAGGCATGTTTATAGCAGCACAATTTGTAATATGTAAATCTTGGAAACAACCCAAATGTCCATCAACTGAGGAATGGATAAAAAAGATGTATTTTTATACAATGGAGTACTATTCAGCTATAAAGAAGGACAAACTTGAGATTTTCATAGGTAAATTAACACAACTAGAGATCATACTTATAAATGAAATAAATTAGACTTCTATGTGTAAACATCATATTGTCTCCCTTGTGTAAGAAACTGAAAGAGTAAACAAGATCCAAAAGGTACAATAGATATTGTGAAAGAGAAAGAAATTACTTAAAAGAAAAGAACAACAGGGATGAGGAAAAGGAGAAAGAAGGAATGGAAAAGAAAAAAAATACATATATAGGAGAGCTAAGATAATTATACAATTAATTTCTATTAATTTATTTAAAAGAATGGTGTTATGGTTGATATACTGTGTCAACTTGGGGAGTCTAGAGGTTTGGCTGAGTGACTCAGCAGTTCTGCATCTTGGGGTAAAGATGCAGGGACATGCCCTGACCCTTCTGGGATGTTGTCTATTGTCTTAATTTGAGAAGTTTAGAAGGTTAACTATGTGACTCAGCAGGGAGCCAAGGTGCTTACTTTGTATACATCCTGAGCCTGTGGAAGAGGAAGGCATGGAGATTATATGAGAGCCACATGCCCCCTGGGTGGGGGTAGAGGTTTACCATGTAAGGGAGGGGAAAAGGCTACTTGCTGCCATTCCTCCCTTTTGCTCTGGTTGTTTTTGCTTTGTTCTGCTGCCATGAAAGTTTGCCCTCTGCCATGTGCCACTCTGACTCTGAGCCAGCCAAATATGGATTGAAATCTCCCCAAACTGTAAGCTAAATAAACCTTTCCTTCCTTCATTTTGGCTTTGGGTATTTTGTCTCAGCAACTAGAGAAAGGTCACCAAGACACATGGATTGTGCTTGCATTGTTTGATCAATTTCACATATGTGTGTTTTGTAATCTGAGCAACTACTCTGAAGACAACAATTTACAGTTTATTAACCATTGTTAATTTCCTACTATCTTATTTTGAAATTATCTTGGTTTTTATTGTGTTTCTCTCTTTTAAAATAGTAGAACAGAGAGAAATTAAAATACTTAGAAATTCCCCTAAGAAAGTGAAAGACCTCTTCAACAAAGACTATAGTACTTTGAAAAAGGAAATCAAATAAAACATCAGAAAAGATGCCCCCCATTCCTGGATAGGCAGAACTAATACAGTCAAAGTGGCCATACTTCCAAAATTGATATAGATTTTAAATAGTTTTTGTGATACTGAGGATGAAGCCTAGTGCCTTGCACTTACTAGGCAAGTGTTCTACTACTAAACTATATCCCCAGCCTTTGATATACAGATTAAATGAAATCCTAATCAAAATTCCAACTGCATTCTTTCCCAAAATGGGGAAAACCATCTAAAAGTTCATATGGACCCACAAGAGACCCAGAATAGCAAAAGCAGTCCTGGGCAGGAAGCACAAAGTGGGAGGCATCACAATACTGAACTTCCAGTTATATGACAAAGCTACAATGATTAAAAAAAAAAAAACTCTGGTACTTGTCCAAAAATAGACATTAGCATCAATGGGAGAGAATAGAGGATGCAGAACGACCCCAAGTACATTCATCTATTTGATCTTTGACAAAGGCACCAAGAACACATACTGGAGGAAAAACAAGCTCTGGTTTTACACAAACTGGCTATCCACATGCACAACACTGAACCTAGAGCCATATCTTTTAGCCTGTACTAAACTAAAATCAAAATAGATCAAAGAACTAGATGCTAAACCAGAAACACTTAACCTGCTGGAAGACAAAATAGGTAAAATTCTTGAAGTCATAGGAATAGGTAAGAAATTTCTGAACAGAACCCCAGTTGCACAGGAAATAGTTGCAAGAATCAACCAAAGGGATCATATAAAATTAAAAATCTTCTGCACAGCAAAAGAATGAACCAATAGAGTTAAAAGACAACTTATAGAATGGGAAGATGTTTTGTCAGCTATTTTTCAGACAAAGTAGTAAGATCTAGACTATATAGAACACACAAAAATGTTAAACCCTCCAGTATAAAAGATCCAATCGAAACATGGTAAAGTGAAATGAACAGACATTCCACAGAAGTACAAATGGCTAAGAAATACATAAAAATGCTCAACATTGCTGGTCACTAGAGAAATGCAAATTAAAATGACACTGAGATTTCATCTTAACCTAGAAAGAATGGCCATCATCAAGAAATCAAATAAAAATATGCCCATTAACCAAGGAACGGATGAAGAAGATGTGTTTTTTATATAATGGAGTACTACTCTGCCCTAAAGAAGGATAAACCTGAGACATTTCTAGGAAAATGGATGCAACTTGAGATCATACTCCTAAATGAAATAAATCAAACTCACATGTGTAAACATCACACTGTCTCCCTGGTGTGCAAAGCTGAAACAGTAAATAAGGACCAAAATGTACAATACATATTGTTAAATGAGAACAAATTGTTGAGAAGGAAAGAGGGTGGGGAAAGGGAAAAGGAAAAAATTGATTTAAAAACCATTATAGCAGATCCTCAGCAATCAGGAATTGGGACAACACTGTGTCCATAGACAACTTTACCCACTGTTTTTGTTTCTCCCCAATCAAGTCTCACTTTTTTCTTCTATCTCCTGTTTTTTCACAGATGAATCACCTCCTAGCTTTCAATACTTGACTCCATTTCTTGAACTTATATGTAAAAAATTATTCCTTTCTATCCCATAGCATAAACATTCCATATGATATTTATGCTTTACTGGGTAAAGTATATAAAACTAAATTTTGTGCCCAGGGCTACTTGAAAGGTGTAGCCTTTAGTAGTAAAAGAGGGTTTTCTAGAAGATGAGTTTGGAGCTTGGAGCTGGCATTGGAGCTGCTAGAAAAGGAAGAGAATTTGAACACAGGAAACAGTAAGAACAAAACCTCTACAGTCAGGATGGTCAACAGGATCAGAGCATGTGTCTAATATAAACAGTATTCACAGAAAGACAAACATACGGAGAAACAAAGAGGCACAGGCACAAGCTTAACTCAGGAGTCACTGAAAGCTCTTGTCCTATGGATATATTGGAAATGTCCTGTGGTAAGGAATACGGTATAGATTAGGGTTGGTTAGGTATAATATACCCCTACTTCCATGAAGGAGTGCAGTATAACTGTCTGGTTACTTTTCTCTCCTTGCTGAGACAAAATACCCAACACCCAAAATTAAGGAAGAAAAGCTTTATTTAGCTCATAGTTCGAGGAGATTTCAGTCCGTACTCAGCTGGCTCCAAGGCAAAGCGGCAACTGTTCATGGCGGCAGAAAACAGCAAAAGCCACAAGAGCAAAAAGCTGGGGACAAGCAGCCTCTTTCCCTCCCTTACATTTTATGCAAACTACCCAGCCCAGGGCGAGTGCAGCGCTCACACCCATAATCCCATGAATTAATAATGAACTCTAGAAGCCCACGCCACGACTGCATGAGGCTTTGGGGGCATCCAGACACAAACCATAGCAATAACTCAAGACTACACACACGCACACACGCACACACATACATTTTTGTAGAATTCAGCCATGAATCCATCAGGATCTGGGCTTTTCTACATACACTACATACACACACAAATATTTGGGTAGCAAATAAAAGCCTGCCTGTCCCAAGAGACCCTTTGTTTTTTTTTTTTTTTAAGAGACCCTTTCTTAACTCAACAAAGTGGCTTTAGAATTCATGAGCCATGAGGGAGTATTATCTTCTACAAAACATTCAAGCTTGGGGAAGATCAAGCTACTCTTTGTATTGTATCATCCAATTTTGTAGGGGCTTAAATTTAGTGTAATATCAGCGCCAAAAACTCAGAAGGTATTTGGAAAATTATATTTAGGGCCCAGTGATTCCTAGACCACTTCACAAATGCTTTCAAATTGCAAATCGATTGCAAACCATAGCCATGCATTTCAAGTATCAGTGACCTAATAGGCTATGAGTAAAGCAGTATGTCTTTATTTTTATAGTGATGTGAAAGAAAGAGACACATTGAAACCCTTTCATTTTATTCTTTTTGAATGCTTCCTCAGAACAGAATATCTGTAGATCCCACAATTGCCAGAGTATTTTTTCAAACAAATGAAAGAAATAAAGGGACTTAGTGTGTTTGTGTGCGTGTGTGTGTGTGTGTGAGAGAGAGAGAGAGAGAGAGAGAGAGAGACAAAGAGAGAGACAGAGAATACTTCCTGTTTCCTAGTACATGAAAAGAGACATCAAGTTACAGGCATCATGTAACAAAAGTCAATGAGGACAGACCAAAAGCTGTTCACTTCATGTGAATTTAAAATACTCTCAGGGATCCCATATAAGAAAACATTATAAAGGGTCAAAAGAGGAACAAAATAATGAAAAATGTAATGAATTTTTATAAAAATAGTCATTTTTCATCTGTTTTAGAGCAAATGAGACTCTGCTGTGATAGTAACCAACTCTAAAGCCTCTCAGGCTTAAACTAACAAAAGGTGATATTTTGCTCATGAAAAATCTACTGCCTTTCCTGGGTATCATTACATGGTCACCTCTAAAGTTTTAGTTCCTTCATCACAGCTGAAGTCCTCCTCCACAAATGTCACTGCAGTAGAAGTACCAAGGGGGGTACTTGAGGAGTTTTTAACTCTTCCACCCAAGATGAACACACTTCATTTCTACTTGCAGTTCATTATTCAAAAGTCCATCATAAACCTGCCCAATTACAAAGAGATCAAGGGTTACAGGGCACGAATGTTGCCCAAATAAGAGACAAAAATAGGCAGCCAAGAAAGAAGAAGAAATTTAAAAAGAAGCAAAATGGAATTTACAGGATAAGGAGGGAAAATATGACTGTAAACTAATCACAAATTTTAATCTAAGAATCTTTAAAGTCTAAGGTCTCGTCTCGAATCTACCCGCATATTGTATGCTATTTAGGTTCTCAGGACATTTAGCTAAGGAAACAGACTATCTAGACAGATGTGAAGAGCAACTTGAGAATAAAGTTCTTTGATAAGAGGAATTGGGGAAAACTATGTGTCCATAGTCATAAACAAAAGAAGTGTGAGCCTCATGGAAATACAGAACACACTGTGTTTTTATCTAAGGGGCATGAAACACTTGAGAACACCATCTTCATCCCTACCTTTAGACACAGCAACATTCAGCTAAACATTCAGAACTTCACCATGTAAGAAACCACAGGTTTGACGTAGATGTCCTGGTGAAGGAGGAGCCAGGAACCAATACTAAAACTCAACCCTGGAAATCTATGATAGTAACTCAGCCCTAGCACTAACTTTGAAAACCCTATAATTCAGTTTCTCATGTGAGACAGAACTAGTGCCAACATCATCTACCTGCAACAAGGAAGTGTTTTGAAAGGCTCATGACCCTCAGCACTAATCCAAAAATCAACATACACCCAAGCTGGCAGTTACACCTAGAAGTTCCTTCTTTTTTTTTCTCATAATTCCTTAGGTCACATGCTCACAAGGCCATTTGCAGTTTGGGTATTATTTCCTAAGTGAAAGCAATCCAGTAATATTATGCATTTCTTACCACAAACACTCTGTACGTTCTTAGAGCGTGTTTCTATTTTATTGAAGTCCAAGGTTATCCCACATAAAATTATATATGTTCACATACATGCTTGAGGATAGATCATAATGTGTTTGCTGCATCAATATAGGCACACAAATATCCGTAATTGACATGTGTGGTCATGTGTACACATTCTCCTCTCTGGGACCCGCGTTTCTACACACTGGACTCTGGACTAAGAGGCAGGCAAATGAATGCAGGCCACGGGAGCGCAGCAGCCTCATGTATTTGGATGCTCAAGGCAGCAGGCATCTATCAAAGAAAGTGTACTGGACTAAGTGGAGGGGTTTTTAATAAGAGGCAAGGGGGTGCACTTTACCTAATAAAAAAAGAATAGAGGGACCCTGGCTGTGGCTAATGTGCATAAAAAATTCAGCCTGTCAGATCCTCACTTTTCTAATTCAGTAATCTAAATAATTTATTTGACATTTTAGCTCAAGATGACCTTTCTTAGGAAAAAATTACTGTTTTAAACTTTTAGCAAGTGCAACCCCAGCCACAGAATCCCTATTGAAGTCTGCATTTTCCCAAATGAGCAAAGGTTAATCTCGTAGTGCTCAAACACATTGCTGACCCTTTTAAACAGTTCGCAAAATGTCATTTAATTTTTTAATCTAATTTCAATTATATTGCAATATTTGAATTCAGTATTTGATCGGGGTGGGACTGGGGATGTGGGATTCCAGTCAGGTCCTATCTAGAGAAATTTAGGCAAAGGATTCACTTAAAAAAAAAAAACAAAAAAAAAACAGTTGTTAGGGTCATGCATCTTCCCTATGGTTTCAATAAATATATAAATTCAAAGTCAGAATTGCTACTATGAAGATTTTTGGACCATTCACTCTGTACAGTCATGTCTGATTTCATCACTGCATTCTAGAAAGCTGACTAGGGAGATGTAGAGCGGTGGAAATGACTTATGAGCCAGATTTTTCTCCTACCACCAACACTGAGAGCTAATACAATTTGATCCTTTACTAAGATAAACATCTCATTTTTTGCAAAATTGTTTATTGTCATTTTAAGCAGTGTCTTTGGAGAAAGCCGGGTGGCTTAAGTTTCTCTGTTATTTGCAAGTCCAGAATATCATTGGCAGCTGTGTCAATGATCTCACTAGAGAGAACATGGAGCCAAGATAGGAAAGCTCAGCCCCGTTACTTTGTTCTCAGTGTCACTGCTCTCGGTGAGGCATCCCCCAGAGAGCCTCCGATCCTTGTCGTCCTTACCTTTGAGTACTGTATTTACCTGCCACAAAAATACCCATGAGCCATGCTCTTAGAAGTGGCCTCACAAAAGGGAGTTTTGTAAATAACAACTCATATGAGGAAGGGCTGGCATCCTGCCTCGCCTCACACTTTACCACTTAAGCCAAATGTGTCTAAAAGAGATACAGACACATATGAGGATATTTGCTTAATTTATATTTTACTTTTGGATGGGTTTTTGGGAAAGGTCTCACTATGTAGTGCGGGCTGGCCTTGAGTTCACTATGCGGCTCTAACTTGTCACACTCCACCTGCTTCAGCTTTCCGAGCACTGGGATTACAGGTATGTGCTATCATACTAGGCTAATCATTTTCACTTTAAAACACATATTAGTCTGGCTACTATCATCAGTGCAAACTGTGTGGAGTCTAGCACACCATGCTGTTTTGTAATGAAAAACAACCCATTTTAATTATATCCATGGCAGGAGATCTCAGATGAAGGTGTGCACCAGAACCACTCAAGAAAACCAGTCAAAACATGATCTGTGCAGCCCTTCTCAAATCTCACCAGGGCACAGTCTCTGGGTGAGGGACCAGCTTCATATCTTTTCAAATAGCCATACAGATATGCTTAATGCTACTTATTGCTGGTTAAGGCTTCTCATGACCTAAACCAGTCATCACACAGGTTATTCCATGTAACTGAAATAGTGAATGAGTGCGTGCTCTGAAGCAGAGAATTCCCATAATATCTTGGTTAACTGATAATCACTCAGATCTCCTGAAATAATTAAAACATAGACAACAAAGGTCCTGGGCAAAAATAAATCCATAAAAATATCTTCTTATGGTTTATTTTCATTACTATTATAAAATACATCACATTCATCACCCCAATCATTGTTTGGAATGCTTGCTACAGAAATTGCTGTTGCTAGATATACTGGCCTTTTACTTAACAAAACTGCATGGCAAATCAATCTCAAATAAAAATTCCATGGTATCACATTGTCATCCCATCCATAGAATAACATAAGGGATTTTATCTGAGGCTTACACTGGAATTCCTCCACTCCCAACTTCCTGTTTCTGATCACACTGTTTACTCTCAGACAAGCTTTACTATTTCTGCCAGCAGCCAAGCTCGTTGTGCTGTCGCAACACTCATCAAACCAGAGTCTTATGCTCTCTGTGCCTACCAGAGGGCAGAGGGGAAATAGCACCACTGTTTCTGGCACTGGAGAAAAACAAGAATGCAACCAAATTTCCTCTCTGCAGACCAATACTTCCGGGTGAAAACTGAATGGTTTTCTCCCAAAACATTCTGGTGTCTTGGGAAAGCTCTCTCAACAAGTACACAGATTGCTTTCATCCTTCCGTGTGTACATACCCAACTAGGGCTGGTTACCAAACTTACCTGAGAGCCCCAAAGCTGCCCCCCAAAGTTCTGAGTGCCATCAAACTTGACTTAGAAGTTTCCACCTTCAATTACAGAGTGATCCCTTTCTTCTTACTCATCCTTTCCCTAAAATGTGACCCCAGTACTTCTCCCCATTCCTGCAGTCAACCATCCAAATATGTTTTCACTGTAATATGACTGCCAGATGGCTGCTTCCCATCCTATCCAGAGTCTCTACACTGTGTGACCCTTCACCAGATCTCCTCCAGGAAGCCCCATCAAAGAGAAATCATTGTACAAACAGAGAGATGCGGGGAAAGAAGTTCCTCCTATTCAGATCCTCAGGACTGAGAAGCTGACCACAACTCCTCTCCACGCCACCCCTTTCTGAGACTTGTTCCATGTGTCCAACCCATTCCTCTCTTCTAGCCTCTTCTGAGCCTACAGAGATTATCACGCTCTGTGCGTTTTCTTCCAGTTTGCCAATACCTTATTGCTCAGTTTTCCTTTCATTTTCTAACTCCACCTCTGTCTTGCCTCCTAACAGTTCATTAACTCATGCAGTTCTCAGCACCAAGCTTCTACAATTCTTAGTCCATCTCCACGCTTAATGTTTGTGTACATAGTATTTCCTTGAGCTCTGAAGAACACCGGTGAGCACACTCTGTTGATACCACTCCCTCCTTTCTTTCTGTATCTTTCATCTTTCCCTGCTCCTTTTTGCTCACTCCTCTATAAACACCACCTCTGCGTTTTGTTTGCAGGCTTTCTGCGCTCTGCCTGCTCCTCAAGCACTGGGGTGTCACATTCTTTTCCTGGTAGATCCTCCTACAAAAGGTGGCACTGATTTCATAGTCTCTCTTCCCATCTATACATCCACGTCTTCATCTCCGACTCAGTTGTGCTCCTGCAGCTCCAGGCCCTTTCAGTGTCTACAGACACTCAAAGTTCACTTGTCAAAAATAGAATTATCTTCCTATCTACTCTCCACACATATTTTTGGTTTGAGTCTATGGTCACACAATCCAACCAGCCGCAACACACCACCCACCGCAAAAATCCGGGAGATCCTCTTCAGCATCTCCTATATTGCCTGGTTCTGTGAACCTCATCTGTCACTCTCAAATGTTTTCTCCCTGCCTGAATCTGCCCTTGGTCACACTATTTGCCCCTCTATGGTCACCTTGAAGAAGATCAACCCTTTCATCAACCCACAGCTCCGACACTCAATATTTCCTACCTGCCCGACTTCACATTTTCATAGCAGATGCAGTCCAGTATGTCTATGTTGAACAAATTTGGATATTCAAGGAATCAGCCCCTTTAAGATTTTCATGATTTTGCCACTTCTGTCTTTGTATTCAAAAATATCTTCTTTGTCCTTTCTCCCATGGTAAAGATGTCACATTTCAAATGCAAGGTGCTCCGCGAAGCCAGCCCCAGCTCGCTCATGGAGAGTTCCGCTTCCTGCTTCTGCCACAGCGCCCTGGGTGAAGCTTGCCATTAGCAGCCCTGTTCTCGCCATTTTGTAATATGCTCCTTACAGCCTTCCCTTGCAGACGGTAAGAGGTGCAAGGATAGGGAGAGACTGTCATGTTCCATTCCACATCCCCAAACTAAACACCATAGTCATTTTTAATGAGTGGAGAACAAGTGAACTTGTCTGCTATGCTTTTAAAGAAATGATGGGATGGGATATGGGGGGACAGAGGCAGGAATTTCTATCTAAGGAACATAAGGGAAACACACCGGCTTTCATGGAAGGAAGCCTGGACAGGCAGGTAGCTGGGTACTTTGATTCTCACACTCAAGCTCTGCTATGAGCTGTACAATTTACAAGTCAGTTACTGTCGAGAGCCTCAATTGAATCATCTGAGAAAATGACCCCAAAGAATCCACAAAGCAGTTAACTTCAAAGTCTCTCCCCTCTTGAATCTGAGTTAGGTAGAGAAAAAAAGGGGAAACTAAGGGATTTTCAAACACAACATGCAGACACAAAGCCTAGTTCCACCAGCTGTCTGCTATAACCTTAAGAAGATCATCATCTTTCTCTAAGTAGCAGTTTCCTCATCTGCAAGGTGTGAATAATAAAGATTCTTCCATCACAGGATCATGTGTGTTCAGTGAGTTGATATGCATATAGCATTTAGAACAGTATGCAACACATACAAATAATTTACCTAAGAGAAGACAGTTTGATCAAGAAGAAACCAAATTTGGTTTCTTAGTTTCTTATTTGAATGTCAGTTAGCCATGATCTTAGGGTTTCTAACATTTGCAAGTCAATAAATGTATGTGTACCAAGGTGGCCTGTATTTCCTCTCTCAAGTGTGCTGTTTTTACCAGCAGAACCAAGCATTCTTTGACACTGTTGCCAATACCAAGAAATCTACCACTGATAGTCACAATACTGAGCTTTCAGAAGTCTATACCAGCCCATCTTTGCTCAGCCCCACAACAGCTTTCTAAGTCCATGACCAGTTTTCCCTCAATTCTGGATGAAGGAGAAGATTATAGGGCTTGGGGAAGAGAGTTGTCTTTCACCCTTCTCCAGAAAGAAGCCCATCAGCCTTCAGCCTACTTCTTATCAGGAGCCAGCAGTGAAAACACAGGCTTACTTTCAAAGAACCAAATTCCAATCAAATTGAGACCATCATTTTGACTACTGGGCACATCTTCTAAATTGGTCTCCTCCCATTTCTCTCAACCTGATCTCTTATACGAGCTCTCCAAGAAGGATCTTAACATTAGTCTTTACAGATGAACAGGGATGAAAAGCACCTGTGGGTAGATAAGCACTTTTGGGATTCCTCTGGCTGGATCAAAGCCCAGGTCAAGAGATTTAGTACTAGGAAGTCTCTTACCTCTACTCTCCCTTCAGAGAGCCTGTGGAGGCATCCACCATCTCTCCTGCACTAAACAAATTCCGTATTTAACCCCTCCCCTCAGGGTCGGCATGCTAGATAAAGAAGTTCAGTATTATGCTCAAGATGTCTTATGAAGCATTGCAGGCTGGCAATGAGATCCCATAACTACTTCTAAAAAAGGTGGGCAAAGGAGGCTTTGGAGTTACTTGGGCCTGTGCCGGTGGGACAGGACAGGTGGTGTACCTGGCTACCTTGTAATAGCCATTAGCAAGGAAAGTTAGGATAGGAGATTTGGACTAAGGATTATCATTCATCAAAATGAGCTGGGAAGAACTTAAAAGATATGGGTGCAGTGCCATTAATCTTAGTTGTCCTTGCTATTTTTAATATCCATTGTTTCCTTTCATTTCCCTTTAAGAATGGGAAAGTCCGTGGGAGAATGTATGATATGCACTCCCAGTCTGCTTGTATCTAACAGTAGCATGCCCTGTGGTGACCGGCTTGCTGTGGAGTGGACTCGTGCCAGGTGGCCACCCCTCTGTCCAGGCCAGCAGAAATGTGTGTGAGTGGGCTGAGAGGTGCGCGGAAGCCCTCACCTGAGCACAATGAGGAAACCTTTAAAAGAACCAGCAGCCTAATTTCTTTTATTCCTCGAGGCACTGTGAGGGGTTTTGATCCTCCCTGGGTTGTTTCTCAGCCAGCCCTCTTCCTTTGTCTTGCCCGTTTCAATGAGGTACTGCGGTTTTATTTTCCTAACCAGAAAATGTAGTGTGATGCTATAAATGTTTTCTTGCTGTTGTACTTTTCAGACTATTTTCTTCCCTGTTTTTTGGGGGCCTGAATCTGCCTTTGGTCACACTATTTGCTCCTCTATGGTCACCTCGGAGAAGATTAACCCTTTCATTAAGAAAGCCTGGCTAGGGTCAAACCACCGCCTGGCTAGGGACTCTTACATCCCTTTGATCTCCCAGCTATGGAGAAATTATTAGCAAATTCTAAGCCTTCCCATGTGATTTGTTTTTGTAAATTTGTAGAAATTATTCCTAATCCTATTACGTGGCCTAGGGCAAACCTCCATTAAATATAGCAGACTTTTTGTTATGTGGCAGATGGATAATAAAGGAATCCTGAATGCAGCTCCATTCCAAGTTATGGGAATCTGGACACTTCATCAGCATTCACTTAATCCTCTGCCAGGGCTCCGCCTTTGATGAATGCTCTCATTTATGACCACTGATGCCGCTCACTTAATTTCAGAGAAGAAAAATAATACCTAGCTGTTAATGTGAATATTTGAGTTTATGGCTGTACAATGAATAATTGTGACATTATCAAAAGAACATCTCCTTATACATTATTCAGTTGTATAGACCACATTAACCAGAGATTGGAAACTTGCAATTTTGCATCTTCCATCTTCTTTGGAACGGAGACACCATGCAGACAAAAGTCAGTGTCTCAAACCAAATTCTACCTGACAATGCGTATCAGCCCGCACTATATTTTGCTCATTGTGGTGCCAATCTCCTATCTTACCAATGACATTTTTTCAAAGAAAGAGGGGATTTCCTAGAGACTCGACCCCATGCAACTTCCATAGCGTATTATCAAATAGGAAAGTGTAGTCCTGGTTCCTGCTTTAATATTGACGCCAAGGAGGATGTATTGAAGGGTAGACTGAAAATGAAGACAGCACACCTTTGCAGCTTCTACTTTATATCTGAACCAAGCATCTTTTCCAGTGTATGTTTGCATTTACAGAGCAGGCGCAAACATTTGGAAGTCATCTGGGAAATCAGTGGGTCTTTGCTGGGTTCAGCCAGGCAGCGATCTGTGCTGGCACCACTAGGGAGAGTCATGCAGAATGGCTTACTTCTCTCCTGCAGAGATAGAAATGCCCCTGCTGCTTCAATTCCTATGCTTTTTTTCTGAGAAAGTAAAGGGTGGGTGTCAAGCAATGGAGGTAAAAAAACGATCAAATGGAACATTTTCATTGTAAAAACTCACTGAGTAGTGTTTTTAACTAAGAGATATGTATAGGTTAGACATGGGCCTGTTGCTTACAAACACCAAGAGTATTTTATAAAAAAGAACAAATTTCATTTTGCAAGATAGCAAGTACCTGTATCAAACTAAGAACAGCACCATTGAGCTACTGATTCTTCTTCAGTCCTTGCATTTTAATTTTAATATTACTTGGTATATAGGTTTTGGCACTGAGATCAGATTTCTCTAAAGATGGTTTTTCTGAGTCATTATTTGGGTAATTCTCGTGAGATCAGTTATATTCATTGATGGCAAAATGCCTGGAAACATGTCTTTGAGACTGGGAGGTGCATTGAGGTAGATGAGATCAGCAGTATGTGTCATTTTTCCCGTTTTACTAAAGCCATAAGCTGAACATTTTCATGTTCTGCTAGTTGCTACACAAGTGAATTTATTGGCACAAACCAATAACTGGAAGATAGTAGAAAAAGTATTTTAGCCCATTTTCAGAAAATTCACTATAGAAGAATAGATAGCATTTATGACTGTTCAATGCCCAGAAGCAGCTATAAACACTGCAAGAGTCACACTTTTCACAGTGAATATGGTTTATTAAGGCATAATGTTCACAATACTCAAGACCACTAGGCAATTAAAAGAGGGGTACTAGCTGACCTTTATTTTTATATTATATCGAATTAATAAACTGAGTAGCAAATTGTGGAGTTCGTAGACAAATAAGGCTTTATCGCCGGTGCCCCTCCCCCACAGGACTGATACTAACACCACCAAGAACCAGGTGCATACCCTCAACGGCTGAGAGCCACGCTTGACTAAATAAATACCCTTGGCATGGAAAAACGTAAAGTTTTTTGGATGCTAAACACCTCTACTTACATCACTATTTTTTATGTGGTGTGGTTCATTCAACAGATGCAATGCTTCTAAAAACGACCCTAAACCCCATTCCACCAGTATCTATCAATGACCATTCTGGATTACCTGTCTCAGGAAAAATGGGTCCAAAAAGCCCTACAAAATGGGACTTTCAGATACAATACCATATCAACTATCTTTAAAAAGCAGTAAGTACTTCTTTAGACACAAATGTCTCCTGTCATTTCAAACGGCCTTATTACAAGTCTGGAGGGTTGGGGGACAATCTGCACCCACTGCTCTTACCTCCAAGTGGCAGAATTACCTGTGGGCTTTCAAAAGGACCCCGACAGGAGCTTCGGAATGTACATCTGCCAAAATTAGATTTTCAGGGACAGAAATGAGCCTTTACATTGTTTTAGAGCTCACAGAAGCGCTTCCAGTTCGCACCCTTGGGTGATAACTGCTCCTCTAATTTACTCTTGCTGCACAGGCCTAGTAAGCAAAAGACAGGACATCAGCGTTTTATTGTTGCTGTCATTATTGTTGTTCTTGTTGCACTGGTGTCCTTTTGCAGTACTAACCCAGTTCTACACCATGTCCCCAGCCCAGAGGATCAGCTCTATAGCCAGACACACCCTACATTGAAATCCTAGCCTACCTCTCATAAGCTGTGTGTTCTAAGACAAGTCATTTTAATTCTTTAAGTCTGAGTTTACCCTTCTGTAAAATGGGTATAATCCCACTTAATTCACTACTGTAAAGTTGCTAAAAGTGTCTGGAATATAGTAGACACATCATAATTGTAGCTGTCAAGTGAAGCTAACCTAATCCCTCAGAGCAGGAAGGAGCAAGAAAGGAAGGACGAGGAGAAAGGAAAAGGGGGAAGGCAAAGTTTGCCAGTACTTTCTTTACTAAAAACAAGTGGGCTTTCCTGTGAAAACAGTTCACTGTTAACTTATATTCTGAAAACAGAACACCTTTTCAAAAAAATCTCAACTCTTTGTTTCCTCCAAAACTGACAGCTTAGGGGGAAAAAATGAGCCTCGCTAAAGTAGGATTTGTTTTCACTGTCACTAAAAGCAAACAGGGACCAGAGAAAAAGAAAGCAAAACTCCTTCCAGACCTTTATCTCCCTTTGAGAAAAATTTAAAAGGATAAGACAAAGCCTAGCGAGTCATCGGGGTAAAGGCTGCATGTTATTTTCCCGTGGAAATGCAAAGAAGAAAGTAGCGTGCAAAGTGGGATTGGGTTGTACACCGCAACTCACGGAAACCGCCTAGACAAAAATACATACATACACGTACATACACACATGAATACGCACAGACATGCCTGCATGCAAGGGTGGACACACACACACACACACACACACACAGAACACTAACAGAGAAGGAAATTACTCTCTTCCTCCCACCAGCTTATATTCTTTGGGATCCTGACACCAAGTACTGCCAGTCTCTTGGCCTTGCTGATGGTCTTACCAAGCAAAGCAAACACTACAGGGCTCCGGACCCACAGACTGAGATTTTCTACTTTGATCTAATATGCTTCATGTCAGTTTTCTTTTGTGCAAACATAGCTTACAGCAAATGGGCTGGGAAGCTCACCATCTATATCATGTGCAATAAATTATACTTTGCTGAAATGTTGCCTCGCTGAAATATGCTAAGAAAGCTGTGAACAATATTTACAAATAGTTCAGATGTCACAACAAAACACCCACCACTCATGCATTCTTGCATTTCGCTATAATAAGTGTGGTAATAGAGGATACTGCTCTTAAACATTAGAAAACTATTCTTTACGGAGACATAATTGGGGTAAACTCCCTAAATTTACAGAAAAATCCTGTTATTTTCTCTCTTTTCTGAAGAGTCTGCTCTCTTGACTGTCAAGACAGCAGCCTCAATTCCAGTTGCTTCCAGAGTCTCACAGGTTGTTAGTACTTTTTTTTGTTTTGGTGCACAGCTAATTTCCTGACAAAGCAGAAACCTTGGTTTTGTACTGTTGTACACCACCATCATGTTTTAAATTTGAAGCAAACTAATGAGTACTATATCATTTCAGGGAAGGAGCAAAGAGCTGCCTTGCGTGTGAGTCAAATGATCTGACTGTGTGCTTCCACCTGGCAGCAGGGGCCCAGGTAATTATGGCATAATAGTTTCCATGGGTCACTGGAAAAAGGCAGAGAAATACAGCTAACGGCCTATAATGAGGAGGGACAAAAATTTGTATCTTAACTCTGCTCGCCTTCCTTTCAAACTTATATTATTTAAAAACAAGACAAGCGTGAGAAGTTTCCAGGTAAAACCCAGCATGCAAGTCAAAATGATTCGCAGGGAGGAGGATGATAAAAGTAAGCTATTTGAACATCAGTCACATTCACAGTGAAAGTGGTCTTCCTATGACACATGCCAGCAGTCATGGAAATGTGCCATACCAAACAAATACAAAAAGTTTTTCTGTTAACTATTCTTGATTTTGTTCATAAATTAAAACTGCCTTTCAATAACATGGGATTCCAAAAATTTTGTACTACAGCTACTCAGTATTCTCTACACTATGAATCGTGTTAAGTATTTCTTATAAGAAGTAATAATAAAAAATAATCATTTTTTCATCAAGGAAATCAAATGTTTTTAAAATAAAACATTCAGCTCATGGGCTGTTTTGCCATTTAAATACAATTATCTCTCTTTACTCTTGGGTCTGTTTTCTAAACACTACCAAGTGGGCATTTTTATCACTTAGTTAAATTAACCCTGTATTTGCATTCTCAAGGTGGTATTTCACTTCTGAATTCAAACACACACACACACACACACACACAGGCGCATGCACCAAGGCATCGTCCTTTCAGCTGCCTTCTTTGGCAAGTACAGAAACAGAATCAGGTGAAAAATAAATGTGTTTACCTACCATCAAAACACCTTTCAAGTCCAATACACATTTTTGTTCTATTCATGCCAACGCAAATATGCAGGCAACTGTGGCAAGGGGTGCTTTAAAATATAGCGAGACAGACCGATTAATAGGCGCTGCTCTCTCTCTGCCAAATTCCTGCCTGTGGGAGCAATTAAAGTGGCCTTCCACACATTCAAATACTGAATAAGAAGTGAATCTTGCATCTCTGCCACTTAGACAGGTCTAATTCCAATGGAAAGATGTATCAACAACTCACAGGCAGTTTGGGGTTTGGTTTTGTTTGTCAAACAGCACAAGCCCTCATGCTGCATCTGGACTCTGTTCCAAAGTCATGCAGGAACCCCAGGAGAAGGGCGCTCATTTTGGCCAAGGAGCAAGCAAATAAACTCAAACAATGAGGAGGCAGCTTTAAACAAATAAAGCACTCTGCTGGCTGAACACACATGACATTATCCAGGAACAGAACTAAACCACACAAGAACTACTTTATTGCGGCTTTATGGTGAGAGCAGTCAGTGTCAGATGTAACTGCAGAATCCCACCACCAAAATTTTTACATATGCATTTATTCTCCTGATGGCATGTGCAGTCATCAGAGATTTTCCATGCAGGGAACAAAATTCAGTATCTAAGGATGTCTGAAACGAATAATAGAATTACAAATTAATTTTTTAAAATGGTTCTAGAGGCTTTGGGGCTGACATTTGTATTTTTAGGTTTTAAATTTTTTCCGCTCCATTGATTATTTTATATGTGCAGGTTTGTGATTGCTGGAGAAATAAACGGTTGATGGCTGTTACTGCACTGCCCCGCCATGAGGCTCCCCCCGACTGCCTGCTCCCGTGATCTTCTGGGGCTGACATTTCTGCTTTGGTCTGGGTCCTCAGCCTCAGAGCCTGAGTCCTGGCAATGATCTTTCTGAGGCTTGACTAAATGCCTAGTTAACGACAGGTTACTCACACTAGAGCAGGTCACAAAGAAACATTCAGGTCCCCAGATGTCTTTCTTTTTGCCTCAAACAAAGCAGATGTCTTAGATTTTGCAAGCCTGTGTGTAATCTATTTTGGCTTTGCAATTAAGAAACTATATATTTACCATGTCTTTGGACATTTTACCCTTGTTTTTGCAAGAGGAATCTGTCTTTCAAGTGCATATAAATCAAATAACATTGGAGATCTTAAAAGTAATGATCCTACTTCATATAGATTTAGGGTAAAATGTGAGAGGGAAAACTATTTTTCTAATTTACTGATCATTCATACTTCAAATATCTCAAGATTATTAAACTCTGTGTTTTTAATAAAAGACAAACCTGTTAATACTATCGAAATCATTACTGAGTATTTCTATTTTGATACTTACTTTTAAGACTTAAGTAGATGAATTCACACTAGGCTGAGAACTAGCAGACAGATTAATATGCCCGAGCTTTGTTCTTAATAAATTATGTTTCTGTCTCAATACATTTTCACACAATCTTAAAAGAAAATCTTGGATTTTCCTGAGAGTAAAAAAAAAAAAAAAGAATAAAAAACAGACAAGTACTTTAATTGACATTAAGAATATTTGAATACAATTCAAAGGGTCCATAAGTTCTGTGCGTGAATATAGATACATACACAGACGACAAATGTGTGTATATGTGTGTGTGTCCATTCTAAAATGAGTTACATCAATTCAAGTAATTTGGTACACGTCTCAATAGAATCTATCCAAAACCCACTTAGAAGATTTTCTAAGTATATTTTTCCATTTTATTTTTTATTGGGCCCAAACATTATTGCTTAGCTGGTAAGTAACCTCTATCTTTAAAGCATTATAAATATTCATTTTTAGACAATAAAGTCTTTAAAAATCCTCTCAAAGAATTTCAAGCTATTGCAAATGGATAAATCACTACACACCTAAATCTGTATTTGCATAGTTAAATTATATATTGTAACTGTGGAGTCTTTTACTTCTATTATATGGAGGCATACGCTGGTATGTTTCCATGAATCTTTCCTTCAGGGGCTGCAGCATTACCATAATAAAGTCAAATACCCCGTATTCTGCCATAGGTACCCCATTTTCACCTGAAAGGGACTCAGATAAAAGAGCAAAATGTTCCAAGCCCAGAGTCTGAATCCCTTTCACTTCAGCAGCTTATGTCATCTTCTTTGTAGTAATTGAATTGCTCTTTTTTCTGTGGATTAATTTTAGCAGACTTTCTTTTATTTGCATAAAGGCAAAATTAAAAGCACTTTTGAAATAAACTTAATATATATTATGTTGCCATCATTTCTTTTAAAGTTTTTTTTCTCTCTTTTTTTCTGTAAAAGTGCAGTAAAGTGCTACAAAGCTTTTCTTAAGCTAAAAATTCCTAGGTAAATTTTAAAGAAGGAAAAGTTAGGCCACCCTGGTATGTCAACCACAAAGGCTAGAGTTACTGTTCTTTAAACTTAAAATACTGCTTAAAATACAAGATATTAAAAGTTAGCCAGTTTGGATGAGTTCATGTTTATGTATGAGATTTGCCTTTTGGATTGAAGTTACCTTTAACTTGATGTAATCACTAAAAGTAAGAAACAAGGTCTCCAGTAGTCTTTATAAATGTCTGACATTACAATAAGCTGGTTGGGGAAACAAAGTTCCCACTTGAAAAAAGAACAGTATTTGTATAAAATATCAAAGTTATAAAATATAAAATAATACATAAAACACTAACATATGTATTTGAATTTTAACTAAATTATTGGTAAAGAAGCGTTCTTTTTTGTATTCACTGATTTGTATTCAATGTTTTCAAATCTTTTCATAGTTTTTATTTTGTTTTAGTTTCACAAAGAGTAAATGTATGGGGAGGAACTTTGCATTTACATGACTACAAACCTGATTTTACTTCTAGTGTTCTAAGAAATCAAAAGCAATTTATAGGACAATAAAGAAAAAGAAAATGTGATCAATTGACTAAAGTATTTCGGTGAAGTCTGAACAAAGTAGAAATCTGAATTGCAGCCCCAAGTATTTCAATAAGTGATTACAAAAGGAGAACTAGAAGCCGTTCTATTGTGGGATTTCCTGTGAATAGTGGAAACGCTCTCTATCAGGTAGTTTTGTTTAACTAGGATAAATGTTTGAGAGAGATGGTGTTTAGCCATTGTAACCTTCCATGCCACTAATATTCCTTCTGTTATAACTTCATCTTTTGAAAATGAGACACACACTAAAGAGAAATTCACCAAGTTAGACAAGGAAGTGTAATTTAAACCTCCTCTCCATCTCCATCATTTTTGAGTGGTTCGGTCCTTCGATAAAGACACTGATGAAGACTTGCGGGATCCTCTCTCTGAGAATCCTCCTGTCACAGCTACACAACACCACGGCATTCTTTGAGGATAACATGTCTCCTCCAATTCAGAACGTCAGGCACTGACAGTGCACTCAGAAGTTCTTAAAGAAATTAAGATAGATTTGCCATAAAAAGACAGCCAACACCTTTGTATTAATTGAATTTGCCATCTCCCAGAGATCCTTTTGGTGTGGTTAACCACAGGATAATATGATTTGACTATTATCTGCTTAAAGTATCTTAAATAGTGTCTTCATTGCATAGAATTAAAATCATATTTAATGGCAATATTCATCAATCAGGATACTATCTAATCATACAGGAATGTTCCCAATTTCTCATTTGTAAATAACATCTGCAGTTCGAGGCTGGAGGCTGGAGACAGCACTGGGCATTTCTCCACCATGTTCTGGATGGTTGTCCTTGGAAAGGAGCACTGGACAGGGAGTTCAGTGCTGAGTGAAAGTCCTGCCATGACCACTGCTTGTGTCCAGACAAACCCCAGCATATCTGTGGACCTAAGCCATTTTTCATATTAGAAATGTTTATATGATCTAGAACTCTTTCTCCAATAATGTGTCTCATCTAAGTGAACATGGATAGGAGGGCCAGGTGGGCTAGAGGCGAAAGAATGCCCTAAGCCAAGATAGCTTCAGAACCAGGGCTTTTCAAGGCCAAAGTGCTTCAGCCAGAGCCCAGCAGCATTTTGCTACCACATAAAATAAAAATTGTGGAAAATTTCCATCTGTTTGAGAGAAACAAGAAAACAGAAAGGTTACTGGAGGTTACTCAGTTACTTAAGCAGAGCAGGACCATTTCTAATCTATTACATTTTAAATAACTTTGTAAAAAGTCAGCAGTTGCTCAGATTGCTGACAGAATAAAGATTGCCATCAAAGAAAACAAAGCATAACCAAATGTCTATTGTGGCTGTTACCGTTGTGTTTTGGTTTAAAACATAAAATTGCCTTCAACTAAGTATTGACATTCTTGTGAAGACCGTGGAGCTTCGTTTCTGAAACAAAGAACTTTTCCATGGTGCTTGTGATTTGCCTCTATAGTAGCAAAATGCTAGCCAGTTTTGGGGGAATTTATGTGATTGTTCTGGGGACAGGAATTATAAGAGAGAAGTAGTAAATGCACAATATGAGAGAAATGTTAAATTGCTCTTCTTACTCACTGAGGGAATACCTGGTTCTAGTGCTCATTCCTCATAAACTCTACCTGAGAAAGCAGTTTGGGGATCTAAACAGCCTTACCCCTTTCAAGCAGGAATGGCTGCTGCTACAGTGCAGAAATGTCCAGTTTGGGCTTCACCTCCATCAGCCCCTAATCTTTTCTCCTCTCCCTAATTCTTCAGTTGCTGCTGTGAACCCTAAACTTCCTGCGGCATCTCACAGTGTTTTCGTGAATGTGACATTGCCATCTGAACCCAATAAATACATAAATCTGTAAAGACAAAATACCCAAGAGTTTTGAGTCATTGTTTCCAGGTGGCAGAAAAACAATTCCTCATCAAAATATGTAAAATGATTTGAAGTTTGCAGGAAACTTTTCTACTTGAAACTCATATTTTTTTCTTTCTATGCAAAATTCTGTCTCTCGCTGTGACCAGCTCACCGCTAGATAGACTGGACAAATGTGAAAGGAGTAAATCGTCTCTGGCTAGTCTTTACATCTGTGCATGTTTATATTTCATAGCTAGACAGTGGTTTACATTTTTCTAGCAAACTGAATGCTTAAGTCATTTCTTTTGTCATCATCTAGTGAAAATCTGATCGGTTTATTTCTCACTTCTTGGATTACAAGGCAATGGTATCTCTTTAACACGTAAAGCCTGCTCGATCTGAACTTTTCTGCAGTTTAGATGACTGTCACTTACACAGCTAGGCAAGTTCAAAGACAGCAAGATATACTTGCATCCAAAGGAAATCTATATTTGGTAATTCTTAAAATATCATTTTTCCATGGCTTTGTAGGGCATCTTGCTTACTCAGATAATGCACATGCCTTTCCAGTGAGGCACATTTTTGAAATGTGATCTTGGGTCATTTTCTGTTCAACTTACTTACTCCACATACAGGATGAGTAATACCAGATAAAGTACTGTCATTAAAAGTATTTTTATTAAGGGCAGTTGGAAGAGAAAAGCTTTAAGCAGTGTTATTGGGCTTTTGCTGAACCAGATGGGACATCCATATCTACAGAATCTCTTCAGACCTAGACCTCAGCCACAGCACACACCTAGCCTGTGTTTGGAAAAGAAAGTGTCTCTTGTTGGGCTACACAGTCAGCTACAAGGAGCCAAGACAACCTTAATTTATCCATTAAGAGTGGAGTCCCATATTTAAGAGTCATCAGCAATAAAGGAAAATACACCGGATCATTTCAAGTGCACGCTAATCATTTAATGTAATGAATGAAGCAACCCTAATTATCTCCTGAGGAAATGATTTCACACTCAAACAATGGGAATGAAGAGGTTCCTTCAGGAGCATAACACACAGCCGAAAATTACTCATGTGAATCTGGAGATTTCTCCTTCACTTCAGGGGGGGTAGATGTTCCCCTACGTCTTCCTAATATTTGCTGTGGGATGTAGTAAATGGAGTTAAAAATATTTAGTACCAACCCTGCCGTGTTCTTGTTTTCTAACTCCAAGCAAAGCTCCCACCAGGCTGAAGATCAGCGTCCATCACAGCGGCTTTGAAAGCTGCTCCTAATAAGAGGGTGTCTGACTCCAACACAGCAAAGCGAATAAATTAGTCCACAGGTCACCACAGCCTCACTATCTCCTCCTGCTCACCTCCTCCAAAATGAGCCCCTTGCCTTCGTGGGAGGATTTCCAGCTACACATTTAAAATCATTTTTGAATATTTCAATCTGTTGTGCCCAACATTTTTTAAAAATTCAAGAAGAGATTTATAAAGTTATTTCTTTTTTTAAATTTTGGTCTATTAGAACACGTGTTCTGTTTAAGTGCACATTTCAACTTTTTTTGCATCACGAGGTTATGCTTGAAAAAATATAATGGAGGATTTGGAGAATAAAATGTTTAATGATTTGATGGCATCTCTTGCCAAAGAAGGTTTTGTCATAAGCTAGTTAAACTGTGTATTTCTGTTGCCTCATTGTTCTGTTTATTTTGATGAAGCACAGAAAATGGCACTATCCCTAAGTATTCAAAAAAATTCACATTAAACAGAATAGCTATAGGGAAGGGTATAAAACTCCCTCAGCACTAAGTAACAGAATAATTTTGGCTTCTTTCAAATCCTTCAAGTAGATATGAATCAAATAACAACAGGAAGCAGACAATAACATGTACTTAGTTTCTGAACCGCCCTGCCTCTGATTTCCTGGTGCTTAGCTTTACAGAGTGAAGAACAAGAAGGACTCTTCTCCTTCAGAAATAATAAGGAATTAGAAAATCATATCTGTGTAAGTTTCGCATTTACCCTAAGACATTCCTAATGCATATTTATCACTGTGAACACAGAAAGTGTAAGTAAATTTATAACTGCTTCTGTTTTGGTGATATTCAAAGGTATGTTGCATACAGAACCAAATTGTCATTAGGTTAGAATGGATAAACAAATTAGAGAGCATCAACCAGCTACACAAAATAGAAAACAACCCGATGTAAGACTGATTAATTCTCCAATTGGTGTAAAAAACATAAGAGGGAATTATAATTTTAAGGGAGCAGAATTAAATTTATTTAAAACCTATCTATATTTCATAAAAGAGAATGCTTTGACTTTCGTTTTACCTTAGTATCGCTGCTTTCTGTGTACATGGGAACGCCCGATAACAGATAGGAAGTTAATTGGGATGAACTGCGCCTGTCTTTACAGGAACACGCCGGAATGTGTACCATTCAGGCCTGGCTTACCATAATATTCTCTATGGGATAGTTGACCACAGGATTCTCATTCACAAACAGCCAGGTTAAACAGTTAAATGCTCGCAAATCCTGCATAGCCCTGTGGGAAATTTCACTTTAATCCTGAACTTATAAGAGGACAATCAAAGCCCAAAGCCTGGGTAACAAATCTGATCCTCTGTTGCAGTCCGTGCCCTCATGGGAAGCAGAGAGGTGCTCTCCATACAAGCCCGAGATGGATAAATACCTAAATGATGAGATAGAGGGGGAATGCAGAACAGGCATCCGGCCTCAGCCATTCGCTTCCAATTCCACATTACACTGCAAGAGGCAATTCTTGTGCGGCTCAGGAGCAGCCAGGCCTGATTACCAGAAGTTGAAGTGTGGCTTAAGGAATGATTAATGACAGTGTCGGGAGAAAAACAAAGCACAATGAGAGTTATCTCTAATCCACCTGCTTGCAGATGCTATACTAAGGGAATGAAAATGGCCCCAGTGAGCCCTGATGATAAAAAAATCAAAGTAGAAAGGTGCAAAGCTGTAGATATGTATTAATCTGATATCTAAAAACTAGGCCTTAGCTTGAATAAAGCATCAGGCATGAATGGAACCCCATAGGTGATAGATACTAGGCCATAGTGGACTTCACATTGTCTGTATTTTTTAAATCAAACGGAACTGTTCCCTTCAGTATTGCCTTTGACATTAATAGGTTGGTATTTGAAAAGTCACAGTTCACTAGATGAGCAGGCTTGTGAGTGCAAGCTCATTAAACAAACCCCCTTTTCTTGTTCTCAAAAAATATGTGTGTGTGGCACCATAGCACCACCTTGTGGTCTTGCTGGGCATGTACCCACCATCTTGGGGGAGAGGTCTACAACACAAGCACATTTTCCAAACATAAATCCAGGTGGAAAGTAATTGTAAGAGTGTACTTCATGAGCAAGTGCATTGATGAGCAGCCTTCACCTAAGACAAGAGATTGCCAGTAAGATCGTTGGAGTCGGATATGGACAAAATGAGCAAAAGCGTTCTCCTCACGAGCTCCCTTGCAAGGAGTCACAGCCTCCCAAAATTTAGCCTGGCTAGGCAGCAATAGCACTGAGCTTTTTGCAATTTTTCTAAACATAGAAAAGATTATGGAGCAACAAGATATGTGCCTTCTTCTAAAACAACATTTCACCATGTCCCCAAATATGCATTGACATAACTCTAATAACTTTTATAAGCTGAATTTTTCATATTCAGATGCCTGGCCAATCCACCATGCATTAGCATTCTGATGCGAACTTGATTCTACAGACACAATAGCATTTCGTGACTCCACTGGAGATGCAGTCACTCCTGTTACAGGCTAAGGCTGGGTCACTCCCTGGTCAGGGTGGTCTCTGGACATCAACTTATGCCCTGTCTTAGGAAGACTGCTTCTGCTTTGGCCCACGAGGCGAAACGCCTACCGCATTCTCTGTCCTTTAATCTAACTAGCAACCAGTTAAATGTTAATTCATATTTCATGCAAGATTTTTAATACTGAAAGTCTAATGAAGAGCTAGCATTTCGTTTTTTTTAACAAGGCTGACATTACTGTTGAAAGAAAGCAAATACATTATTTTAATTAATATCAATTCATAAGCGCTCCTGATTTATGTATTAAACAAAGAGAGAAAGTGTCTTGTCATACATGACAATTGATTCTGTATTCACCCATCATTTACTCAGTGCCTGTTTCCCCCCTTCTTCCTTGGAAAATGCATGATGGAAGCCGCCATGTAGAACTGTGTGTCTCCCACACACTGTTAATGCTGTGCTGTGATCACCTCTCCCTTTTTATTTCTTCATGACGAGCTTCAAGTCAGTTCTAGCCAACAGTGCTTGTCTCCACCTGACATCTTCCACTAGCAAATAAGCAGCTTCTATTGTTTTAAGCTTAACGCCTTTGTGTATGGCACAGCCTCCCAATAATCGCAGAGAGGCCAATAATCTGTGTGTTTTAAAGGCATGATGTTAGGCCAGAGAAGGTAATTAATAGTAGCAGTTTAATGCAGCTGGGGACAAGAATTGCCTTACAAACTAAAACATCTCCAGCCATTTAGCTAAATACGAACTTAGCAAGAGGGTAAAAACGTGCATGGAGGGAAAAAATGGCCTATGTGTTGTGAAATAGGAGACTGGTAAGAAAATTCCTGAGTTTTAGGAGACGCTCAGTTCCCTGCTCAGTTGAGTGTTATGTGTTAGCTAAATCCTACAGGATTTTCTTCTTCCTCCGTGCAGTTCTTTCAATGGCAGCAAACTGTCTTCTTTTGAAGTCAACCCCACGGTTTTCTCACATATAATCTTTACTAGCTTCCTCACCTCTCCCCACTAACCCCCCGGCCCCTTGCGCACACACTGTCAGGTTACTGATGTCAGTCTCCGGCGGCACAACAACAGGAAAGCAAATGCTATGGCATTTCGCACTCTTGGTTCTTAATAAAAAATATTTTTCTCTGAGATCTACCTCTACATTCCTGCTCTCCAAAGACCTCAAAGCCTGGGGAAATATCCTGTGGGTGGGCCAGTAGGTGGGGATGCAGCCGCAACACTTGTAGAGAAATGGTTCTAAGCCAAAGAAAGAATCTCATTTCTTCTTAATTGTTGGGCTGTTGTGCAAGCCAGTAATTATTTTGTCCCCCAGTACTACGAAAAAGAGGGGGAGAAGCTATCTTTAATGTTTTATGCCTGAATCACTTCAACCAATAATGTTGGCTGCTGTTCCTGGGTAGAAAATTTTCCAAAGCCCCAAGTCAGGATATTAAGCCCACCCCATTCTTAAGAGAAAAACAAATCATTTGCCAAGAAAAAGACAGTTGGGACCATGAAAGAGGACCTGTCCTGGAATGCCAGTCAAACACCTCCCCAGCCTAACTCAGCCTCTTCATTCAATCAGTTTAAATCTAAAGGTCTGCTTGTCTTGCTGGACCGAGCAGAGCCTCCACCCCCATCGTGGGCATGGCCCTCCCCGTTTCCGAGAAGCAGAAAGGGCACAAGGTTCTCTGCATGCTTCGTGGCTCTGCAGGGTGTGCCAGGACTTGGAGACATGCTTCAGAAATCAGTATGGAAAAGGGAGGTCCACCCCAGCGGGAATATCGGCTACACTGATACTCTCTAAACTAAGGCCTCTCCCAATCTATCTACCCTGGAAGGATTATTTACCTGGTGTTATACTGCAGCAGTAATCCAGGGAGCTGCTTTGTACTTACTGGTACCGCTCTTGTTTGGCAGTAACTCTGTAAATAACCTGTGTCACCATTCTGTGTCCCATTTCCAGATGGAAGATAAGACGTTATTTCTGCTCCAGTGCAAAATCTTAACAGCTGATGTAAGGAGGTGTTCAGATTCCTATCTAAATTACATGCCAGACATTCTGCATTAGCATTGTTAGGCAGGTTATTTATCTACAACCTGAATATATTTTCAGGATATCAAATGATGACTTATAAGCTATCTCCTATGATGTGATGTGCAAGCCTGGAGCAATATAAGAAAACTTTTCAAACCATCTCCATAAAATGTCTGAGCTTAGAAAAAAATGATCCTGCATCATTCTGTTAACCTTCATTAGCAAAAATCCTAGCCGTATTTGTTTATAATGCAGTGTTAGTGACTAAATAAAACAGTTATGATGCTGCCTACAAGGCCACTGGGTACATAAGGAAAACTACACAGTCATTACTACCCAGTAGAGGGCAAACACATTTTATTTTATTGCTAATTTGGACCAAATCCCTGTAATTTGGTGCTTAAATATTGTGCATGGGTTATGAACATACAGTTGTTGAATAAATGTACCATGGTATGTTTTTAGCATCTGTGGATGTTTTAATTGAATAATAGTCTCTTTTCTGTGTAGCTTAATGAAATGCATTTTGTATTTGGGAATTTGAATAAGGTAACTATTTGCAAAAGAAATCACAAAAGCATTTGCTTATGCTGTCTAGAACTCCCCTAAGTTGTCAGAATTTGGAAAGGAAGAACAGAATTAAAGTTAAAAAATGACCCGACTGAAAAAAATTGTTTTCCATGTGAGCTTGTTTCTTTGTTAAGAATGAAGCTCTATACCTTTCTCTTAGCCAGAGGTTTTCTTTCTCCTCAAATGGAAGGTAGTTTGGGCCAGTATGTTGTGCTATTCCATTAGTTTGTTTTAACACTAAGAAAAGATATTTCAGTGTTATAAATTATTTATAAACACAAGAACAAAGGGAGGCTGTCAAGGCTGCTGCTACTTTAAGAAAATAAAAAGAAATGATGAATTTGTGGAGAATCCAATTTGATAAAGAGGGAGGAGATGCAACTACTAATTATTAACATCCATCTGCAGACCGGGACCTGAGAGGACAGAATTAGATGGATACATTTACATCTGTCTGTCACCAAAAGAAATCTCACTAATGGTGCTCCACACTGTCACCAAACTCTCCCCAGCCAGCCTACAGAGGCTTGCAGACATCTGAAAATATTTTAATCAAGAGCATGGCACCAAAGAGATGCACAGAACTTTAGAAATGGCCACAGAAAAACACCACGTCCTCCTGCACCCTTTTTTTCCCTTTTCAAACTTAAAAGAATAAAAATGTCACAGACTTGATCTCCATATGTAGTTGATGTAGAAAACAGCAAGTTTTGAGAACTTTTCTCTTTAAGTAGCTGTAAGTCACACCTGCGCTGATACCCAGCACCGGTTGATTCAGAGGTACAATGAAGAGCGTCCAACAACAACAAAAAAGAACAGTGTGTGATGGGAGAATTTTTTAAATTTTATTTTGACGCTGAGTCTACATCTTGTCTTCAGGACATTGCTTTCAACTGCAGGAGAGAAGAGAAAACGGGATATTTTGAAACTGTGGGATCCTGAGCTGCTGCCCTGCTTTCTTGAAAGGAGCAGAGGAGAATGATAAATATATTAAGAAATCGACAAAGAAAAAGAAGTGCTCCAGGCAGCTTGCTGATGAGAAGAGAAAGCTCTTCTTTCTCGAACATGAGTGTAAGTCCAGAGATCCCTGAAAGGGGTCACGCTTTCAACTCTGCCCTTGTCGTCTTGTTTTCCGTAGCAAGGTCATCTATACTTGGGCGGTTTCAAATCACCTTTGAAAAATTTAGGGCGCTATTTTTATCTGTCACCCCGCTACACCCACGCCTTGGGCTTATTCCCATATCTGCTATTCATAGATCTGGCAGATTTTTAGCCTGGATTTTTGATGTGTTGTCCATCATGTGATTTTTCCCAGTTGGTCTGAATTAGCCAGTCAGGGTGTGGGAAGAGAGTTTTTTCCCAATTCTCTTACTTTTCACCTATTTTTAAATCAGGCAAAAAGGAAACAGTCATGGAGCTCGCTTCAAGACTTTGCACTTTGTTTACAGGATGTGCTTTGTAATTTTGTGCCCTGTAGACCTTTTGCAAACTACGATTTGCTAACAACATGAAAGCAATAGTCGTCTAAGCCGTGGTTCTGTTCTTTGAACATGACCATGCTTTTTATTAAAATTTTCTATAAACTGAGTTGAGCTGCCTTACAAACTTGCATGGACCCGTTTGAAACGCATGGTAACATGGACTTTAAATAATGGGAGTGACTACCTATTCCTAATATTTCCAAAACTAATTTTGCTTAACATTTAATAAAGGAAGCAATGACTGTTTACAGGAAGCAATGTTTAAATGCTAAGTAAATAAAAACTTAAATAATTAACTTACTGCAACCTTCATTCTCTCTACCCAAAAATTAGGGGCTTGGTGGGGACAAGCAGAGAAACTGGTATTTTGCAGGTATCCACAAGGTTGATTTCCATGAAATTGTTTTCAAAGATTTTATAATAATCTAAGAAATGGAGATTTTTAACAATGCTTTGCCCCTGCTCAGTTATCATTAAAGGCACTGGTTTTTACTAGGGAACTTAAATGCTAGAAATAGGCCAGCAAATCTCTGTAGAGTTCCATACAATGGAAAGCTAGCCATGAATTTAATGGGGTCACATATGGCGAATTGGGATAGATGGGCCTGTTTTTAATAGCAATTTTGTTAGAAAGGTACAGCGAGGTCAGCCAATAAATCAATCTAAAGTAAACTTTTGAGGGTTGTTCATTTCTCATTTTTTCACAAATACTTTTCATTTATTATCTGGAATGTATAGCCTGCACAGAAATTCCAGGAAAAGTTTTTCTGAGATGCTTTAGCAGATGTCAAGGTATTCAACCAGGGAGCTTGGGGAGCAGACTCTCAGGAAATAATGTAAAGTGGGGGGAATGGCGTGGGGCCCACAGGGAGAGAAACAAGCAAGATGGGGCCTGCTGGTGTCTGGAGAATGACCTCTGCCTCCCACAGGAGCTCAGTCATGTTCTGCAAAGTCTGCGAACCTTCTAAAAGCAGAAGAAAGTACATGGGGCTTAGGGGGGTGGGCAAGAAAGGAAAGGAGCAGAAGTAGATTAACAGAGCACTCGGAGGAAAGAAAGAAAGATTAGTCTGTGGGGTCAGTGCCCAGAAACACAGCAATGTAATCCAGCGTCCCTTTATCTAGGAGGCAAGTGTCCAGAGACACATGCTGATCTTCTGATAAACCTGCCTCCCTGGGCCTAGAGCAAAGCAAGAAATCCTGGGAAAGCACAGAGTGAGGCTGGCCCGAGAAGCAGAAATGTGCTTCCACCACCAAGAGGCCAGTGACTCGAGCAAACCGCTTTTCATTTGTGAACTGCCACTTCCCTATCATCTGTGTGGTAACAGGCTTTTTGTAAGAAGAGGTTAGAGAAAAAAAAACCTGCTCTATTGTTAGTCCTTGAAATTCTATGTTTCCAGAATGTAAGTTAACAAGATTTTGATCTCTCATATATATATTTACATACATAAAGCACACATATAGATATGTACACACAAACACACACAAATATATATATAGCACAAGTGTAGATATGTACACACAAACACACACAAATACATACACATATATCCACACATACAGAAGTGCATCTACACAAACACTTGGAAAATACCCTGCATATGCTTCTTTTTGATATGTGTTATAATACATATTACAGAAAACAAATTCTCAACTTTTTCTATTTTGTCTTACCTAGACATATAAATTTTTAAAAAATAAAACGCAGTCCTATCCAGAGATTTTCAATGAACAAATTCTCCACTAAGTTCTTGAGAGAGGCAAGCAAACATACTTTTCCAACTGCTCAACTGCCTGCAGAAAGCAGTGAGTCTGCTGCAGGTTACACAGCTCCGTGAAGGTACTTCAGGTCCTGAAGATGGGAAATGTACAAAAGCAAATGCATAGCCATGTAACGAATGGGATTAGTTATGAAAGTGATAAGTGTGTTAAGCCTTGCTTTCAGATGCTCTACTCAAAATCCACCATTGCCTCACCTTGACGTCACCTCTGTCCCGCACCACGTTTGGGGCCTGCTTTGCCGGGCCGCCATCTCCCAGCCCTCTGCCCATACTTTTCCCTGCATCCACAGGGTCCTTCATTGACTCTAATTTCTAATTTCCCCAAACCTGGTCCCACTGAGTCCTCATTTCTCCACTTCTTCACGGAGAGTCTACACCTCTAGTTTCTTCTAGGATAGTAAAGTACTAGTGGATGGTCATTGGCGCTCTGTAAACATCAGTAGCTGTCCCTTATCCTTTTGTATTTAGACAATAAGTTATGTAGTTTTAGTTACTGGGCCAGCTATCACTTACCAGCTATTGCTTGTGGACTCCAAATACAAATAAACGGTCCTGACTTGCATTGGTTTGATGTGTGATTTTTCGCCTTTATGATGGAATGAAAGTGATACACGTTTAGAGGAAACCATGCTTTGAATTTTGAGTCTTGATCTCCAGGGTAGGAGTTTGCCGAATGACACTTCCTTGTGATGCTGGACAATGACCGCCTGATGCAGCTCCCAGCCAGTCATAGTCACGAGGATTAATCAGTATTCTACAGTCCACTGACGTGCAAGGCCTTGACAATCAGGCAAGTCAGGTCATTAAATGTATCTTTAACTTAGGGTAGATTTTACTTTTGACAGATTTATCAGACAGTACCGCTGTATAAACTGAGGAGCATCTCAGCATGTGTTGCTCAGCTTTGTGATGCTGGAGCTAGACTATATAAATTTTATCTTTCACCAGAAGACACAATATTAGGCCTGTTAGAGGACACAAAATGGACAAGACCAAGGGGACTCTTCCTGGTTCTGGTTCTTCTCTGCTTTTACTACACAGTGGTCATCAGGTAGCTTCCTGATTAGCAGTGGGAAGAGCTACATCCTCCAGCAAGTTCCACCAATAGCCAACCAGGTGGCTTCTCGGTGAATTTGAAGGCACACCAATACACTGCTTCCGGTGCACCAAACCGCCTGTGTGTTTCTGCGCCATCCAGTGGGCAGGGCAAGAGTTCACAGACCCAGTTGCAGACTCTGAAACAAGTAGAAGGTACAGCCCCTTGCCATACACCTAACTGCTTCCATCCTGGAAAAAAAATTCACAAGAGTTCACAGAGACAAAGGAAAAAATTTAAATCGGGCACAGTAGAACACACCTATAAACCTTGCTATTTAGAAGGCTGATGCAGGAGGACTGCAAATTCAAAACAGGTCTGGACAGTTTAGCAAGAGCCTAACTCAAAATAGAGAGTAAAATGAGCTAGTATAAAATACCACATTGGTAAAGTGCCCCTGAGTTGATCCCCAGTACTGGAAAAAAATTGTAAGACAATACTAACAAAATAACAACTATTGAGCTAAGAAAAAAAAATGCAATTTTGAAGTGAGCATTTTGATAATAACTTAGAAGTCAATATCAAAACTAGGTATTGTCTCTAATGTTCTTTTAAATTAACATTTTCTTATTCCCTTTAATGATTTGATCAACTGTCTATTCTTATATCTGGTAATCTGAGCAACTTCGTTGAAGATAACATTATGTAATATAACAACCACTGTTAATCCCTATCATTTGGTTTGAAACCCTGTACCATTTTTAATGTCCTTGAGTTGTTTGGTTTGTATTTTGCTATTGTTCTTTGTTTTGCACTATTTTCTTTTTAAAAAAATACTATGTGCTGATGTCAATGAAAAGAAGTTTCCTGAAGTGTGGAACTGTGAGAATGTATGCTTATATGCTTTGCACTATAATTTCCCTCAAGGCAGGGAGAGTACTTCAACTTGCTGATTGGCACTGAGGCTGTGATGCAAAAATACCAATTGGAGGAGAGACCTGCCAAACAGCACTGTAGTCTTAATAAGATGGGAACTTCAACCTAGTTTTGAAGGCAAACTCTAACTGAGAAAGGATACAAAATGAGAATTCTAATGGTTTTCTAAATAGAGATATGATTCCAACAAAGTTTCTCATCTAAGTCTAAAGTGGACTTTGGTACACTACCTTACTTCTCTACCAAATACCCCAGTTCTCCTTATGAGACTCCCTCACTTTCCGACATTGTGCTTAGCTGTGTTCCTTACCTGAAATATTGATAGGTAGGCCGAAGGTCATGTGTTATTCCCAATACAGACCTTTCAGAGCCAGTGCGCAGTTGCTCATTTCTTTGTTCCTTGTTCCCCAAAACTGGCTTCACGTCCACAGTGGATCTGCCATTAGCCTGGGCCCCACAGCAAGCAACAGCACAGAGCTGTCAATCATTAATGGACTTGCAAAAAGTCAACCTTTGCCGCTGTGAGCCAGGCAAAATATCAGGTTATCATAGAAGCATAGCCTAATTTATTATAACTAATGAAGGATAAAGGATAAAGAAGATTCACAGAAATGTGTTACCAACCCGAGTGGCAGAGAAAATGGGGGAACCCAAGGAGATCACACATCTTGAGCAAGACCGCCTTCACAGCAAGACGTATTCTCGGCCTCCCTGTCTCGAGTGGTTTTACACTGACTTCCAAATTTCTGTTTTTGTTAAAGGTGCAACAACTTTTCCATGCCTCCATCATGCTAACTAAAACACTGAATATTCTAGATTCTATTATAGGGCCAGGGATATAGCTCAGTGGCACTGTGCCTGCCTGGCAAGCTCGAGGTTTTGAGTTCAATTCCCAGTACCAAAATAAATTCTATCATAAACCAAAGGCATGAGGGATAGCTGAACACTAACAAGAGAAATAAATAATGTACATCTAAGGTGATGTAACATACATAATAAATAATGTACAAAAGTCCAAGAGAACATTTGAAAATGTGATGGCATATTTCTACACTTAGAGAGCTGCCTCTGATGCGTGTGTTTTTCATTTTTCCAGTTTTTAGGTTCTGTGTTAATACAGGCCTATAATAAGTTCTAATAATGACTAATTATAATGGACAAGTCACTACATCCATCACAATGATAATGTGGAAAGATTATTAAACTCTTTTACATATGGAAAATATTGCTGTAACTATATGTACAAAGACATGGAGCTCTATTGTTTAGCACAATAAAGGAATTGAGTATTTAAACTAATTTAGTATTTCTGTCTACAAAGTAAGGAATCAAAAAGTACAACACAGAGAATGCAGCTATTACCAAAACTTTTGTTAGCTATAATTGTTTTCTGAAGATTTATGTGATACTATAGGACCTAACAATGTTCCACAATCATTATTTAACAATACCTTTGCTATAAAAGAAAGAAGAAAGGAAGAAAGAAAGAAGAAAAAGGCAACTGAAATCATGCCTGCAATACACTACACTATAATGAACATGCAGTCAGAAGACCGAGGTACAAGTCTTCATTTCGTCAGGAATTAAAAGGCTGACCTCCCACTTTGCGTTTCCCAGTGCAGTCCTCATTTATGCTACTGAACTGGTGCATTTATTAATGACTTTCCTAGTTGCTTTCAAAACCACAACCACTGAACAACAAATAGTAGGGTCATTTTATTCACGTCTGACCTTAAAGATCCATTTAAGATTTCAAAACCCTGGTTCCTTCCATTACAGCTCCGAAGACAATTGTGGTAATACACATAAAAAGCTTTCTAAGCTTCTTAAGCAATTACAAGTGTGTATGTATGTGTGTGTTTGTGTGTGTAAGGTATCACATTAATATTATTGGAAAATTTTTCTCAAGTAACTATCAAATGGTAAAGTGTGTCATCCTAAAAATATATACACATAAAAGTATGTATACATAATTCCATTCAACAAATATCTATTGCAGTACTGCTATAAGCCAGAAGCTATGCTTGGCTCTACAAATAGAGAAGAGAAAACAAAACAAAAATCGTTTATATCCTTTTGTATCTTTTACATGAATACCTCTCTGAAAATTAATCTTGTTGAAGAATTCTAAAAGAATAACAGAAACTCTATTTCACCCATTCTATTGGTGAGACAACCAAAGTGTAGAAATGTGAAGTTCTCAGAAAGCTCCAACTTAGTCTATTTCAAATGAAGACTGATGCTCAGAAGTCCTAGTTTAGAGTTAAAATCTGGCCTGTTCATTACTCTGTGTTTAAAGGATTAATGGAAATTCTTATGGAGTCCTTGTTCTTACCTAAAGAGATCCCCTAGTTCATCCTAGCCTCTAGGTAGGACTTTCCTTAAAGGCAAAACAAAAATAAGACTAATCCTTGAATTGTGCAATATTGTCAGTCACGTTTATACAAGCTCTGCAAACCCATCTTCAGGATGCTATTTCCAAGGTTAATGGCCCCATCTTCAGTACTTTATGAGCTGCCACAGTCCTGCAGACTTCAAAACAATCCAACATTCTCAGCTGAGAAATAGAGGACTTAATGGGAATTAAAAGGAAAAAGGAGAGCTTTCCATAACCAAATGTCCAAGCAATTACAATGAAGCGGGATTATGGCAGAGGATCCACAAGGGTACATTTTCTGGGTGGATATGGATATTAGCCTTTTATGCTATGTTCTGTGGTTAACGAGACAGCGGCTCCTTTTGACACTAACATATTATTTTTCAAACACATATAGAACAAGAACATGAATCTACTAATATTAGATGCACCTAAATAAATGCTCATTCTCTGTGCAAAACGACGAATGTCAGAGCCTGTGTCTTCCACATCCCTTCCAGGGTCAAAACCACATCCTAATCCAGTCTTCTGTGGATGGGCACTTGGGTTGCTTCCACATTTTAGCTATTACAAATTGTGCTGCTATAAACATGGGTGCACATATATCAGAGTGATATGATGTTTTTAGATCTTCTGGGAAAATACCCAGAAGAGGAATAGCTGGTTTAAATGGAACCTCTAGACCTAATTTGCGGAGAAATCTCCAAACGGCTC